>JAQJVL010003082.1:37539-70428 GCA_035578905.1 Stictocephala bisonia | reverse complement strand
GAACAGTGTATCATGATATTATTGAGTAGAATACATATATAGGTATCTTTACTGTATAGAACGACATTATTTACGCACCCGTTATGCAAACACAATTTCATATATCTGACAGGAAACCCTCAATTTTTAATGTTCTTTAAAAGAACCTTTAATTAAATCATTAATGGTAGAAAATTCACACTCTAAATTGATTCGTGGCGAATTGCTACTTATGTAATTGCTTTTAAACATTTATTTAATTATTTTTACCAAAATATGAACAATTTTCAATTAACGGAATTGAACCTTATTTTGACATTTTTATGAATTAGGCTATGAACATCGTGTTGACGGAATTATTATGAATTTTCGACCAGGCAGCTAATGCTGTGTATTGACTTTGTCAATAATTTGTACAAATTCATATGACAATAAAGACTTATTATTATGTGATTTAAGTTTTATATACTGTATATATATCTAAACAGATCAAGACAAATCAATTTCAACGTTATAACGTTTTGTTCATTAGATGTAAGCTGTTGAACATCATTATGTAACTGGCCGAACAAGGGACCTTCTACAAAATATTTTTATAACTATCTTAACCAATTAGAGTTTTGGTAGACCTGTACCAGTAGACAAGTCCATTTTTTATGTTTGGAATGAAACATTTGGAATGAAAGTTGTGTGTTACAAATTTCCAATCAACAACATTACGAAAACAGAATTTTGTCTTATGTTTGGGCAGTAAGGCCCACAAGAGAAGAATGACTAAATTTTCTATTTAACTAGCGAATAGCCTGGTTTTGCTACGAGGTGGTTCTCTACGCTCGCTGACCCTTCCCTCCGTGATTCTCTCAAAAACCATCATAAAACTAAACCTCAGCTTGCTACCATTCTCCTAGATAACAACATTTTGCACTCTAGAAACCCCATAAGTCTTTTTTAGGGGGGGGGGTGCAAAGTAGTGCAATTATGTCAGAGTTAGTAGAAAGCACGGTAGGCTACCTAGAAAAGAAGGCGGTAGGCATCACGCGCATCGCATATGACGTCGCATGGGCGAAATGGCAACAACAAAACGCAAAAATGCTGTTCAATTCCCGTAGTTTTACAAATCCTGCTGATTAATGATAAATAACTTGCCTACTATTTAGCTGAATGCTTCCATGCGATTGGTGGATTTAATTACCAATATTTTATAGAATAGTCAAACCAGCTGGTTTCGCCCATGTGACGCCACAATCTAATGCGCAACTCGTCGTGATACCAACCACGTTAACTAGAATAAAAATACGGTAGGAATCACTCACATGGTGCACAGTAAATCTTGGTGTCAATGACGTCACACAGACGTATCAGCTGGTTCATCTGTTAAACTGAAAACTTATTTTTCTAAATCACTGATTTTATTAACAAAAAGGATTTATAACTGGTAATAAATATTGATAAGTCTAGACAAATACTTATAATCATACTATTATTATTGGGCAACTTGACAAAAAGAATAAAATAGAACATTTTCAGACAAAAGAATTGATTTTTTTTAATTTAAAAAAGAACGAAGCTTAAATAATTCAAAACTGAATTTTTAATAGTATGCTCAATTTAAACAGCTGTTTCAAAACTTTTTTTTTTTTTTTTTTGTATAACATTTATTTAATATTTACAATCTATTCAATAATGAACAATAAGTAAATTCGATCTATTTTAAATAACAATGGTTGATTACCTTCCAAAGACTGTAAACAACATAATGGATTAAAAACGTTCACTTAAACTAAGGAAGTCATGCCTTTTTAGTCTATAAATGTGTTGACTATTGTCCAACAAATTCACAGCAAGATGGTTTTCATGTGCTTCAAGCTTCTGTAGGTAACGTAAACTAAACTTTGAAATTTCATCTTGCACATAGTCAATTCTTGTGTATTTGTGGATTACTGCATTCCTAACATACCATGGAGCTTGCAATATAGTTCGCAGTACCTTTGACTGGAAACGTTGAATAATGTTCAGATTTGATAATGATGCTGTCCCCCACAACTGTATGCCATATGTCCACACTGGCTTCAAGACAACTTTGTACAGTAATAGTTTATTTTCAGTGGAGAGGTGGGATCTTTTTCCAAAAAGCCAATACATTTTAGAAAATTTTGTATTTAGTTGCAATCGTTTATTCCAGATATGGCTCTGCCATGTCAGTCGCCTATCTAAGTAAATTCCTAGATATTTAACATCATTTCGTTGAGTTAGTAGAGTGTTGTTTAAGGAAACATTTGGACAGTTTTCCGAATTAAGCGTAAATGTAATGTGTATAGATTTACTCTCGTTTACTTGTATTCTCCAACGTTTTACCCAATCTGTCATTGAATTAAAAATATCTTGCAAGATCTGAGAAGCTGTAAAAGGGTTCCGATGAGAAGCAAGGACTGCAGTATCATCTGCAAATGTTGCAGTTAGAGTTTCTTGGTGAGTTGGAATATCAGCTGTGAATATTGTGTACAATAAAGGGCCCAATACACTACCCTGTGGAACTCCAGATTCAATTAATTTTAGATTTGAATAACAATTTTGAAATTTTATTCTAAAGTATCGTTGGGATAGGTAAGATTTTATTAGATTGTAGAAATTATGAGGTAGAAGTAATTTAATTTTGAACAACAGCCCATCATGCCAGACTTTATCAAAAGCCTGGCTTATATCGAGAAATGCTGCTGAGCAAAATTCCTTTTTTTCTAAGGTTTGCCTGATTTTATCAACAACTCGATGCACCTGTTCAATTGTTGAATGGTTAGGTCGAAATCCGAACTAATGATTTGGAAGTAAATTTAGCTCAGTTAATAATGGATTTAATCGTTTCAAAAACAATTTTTCAAACAGTTTTGATGGAACCGGTAGGAGACTTATCGGTCTGTATGAAGTAACCTGATGAGGTGGTTTACCAGGTTTCAGAATAACAATAATGTCAGCTACCTTCCACTGAGATGGAATGTACTCGAGTCTCAACATGGCGTTGAACAATATAGTAAGGAAAACAATCGCTTTCCTAGGGAGCTCTTTTAGCACCTTTCCTGTAATAAGGTCATAGCCAGGAGATTTTTTAGCAGGAAGTCCTTCGATTGCTCCCTTTACTTCTGATGGTTTGAATGAGGTTATTGGCATTTCAAGCTGATTAGGTGAGTCCAGAAATTCTTTAACATTTGGACCAATGTCATTACATCTGTTTACAGGATTAGGTTTGAATACATTTGAAAAATGGTTAGCAAACAAGTCTGCCTTTTCCATGCTACTTTTAGCCCAAGAACCGTCAGGCTTGGAAATAGGAGGGATTGGGACTTGTGGCTGCGTCATCCTTTTCGTCACTTTCCATAATGAGTAATCAGTCGCCTCAGTGGGAGAAAGGGTTGATGTGAATTCCTGAAACCAAACATTGTTTATATCATGCAACATTCTTTTCAGCTGTTGGGAGGCCCGGTTGAAGTTTGTCTTATCAACAGCATTTCTTGAATGTTGCCAGATTCTTCGCAAGCGACGTTTCTCAGCAATCTTTTGTTTTATGTAAAACGGCTAGTTAATTTGTTTAATAGTTTCACTACGCAGTTCCGGAGTTGATTTCCAAGCAGAAGCCTGAACGGAAGAAGTGAATATTTCAACTGCATTATCTATGTCTCCTCCGGTTTTTAAGGGAATGGTCAGATTTAAGGTATTGTTCAACAACTCTCGAAATTGATCCCAATTAGTATTTTTGTTTGACAGTGTAGGAGGTTTTTCCTTTAACATAATAGACGAGCTTGTAGTCAGTATCAAAGGTGAATGATCAGATGAAAGATCAAGAGATGAGGTGATATCCACGTAATTTTGAGAAATCCCTTTGGTTACAAAAAAGTCAAGCAGGTCTGGGATTTTATTTACATCTGTTGGCCAATAAGTAGGATGACCAGTTGATAAATAATGTAAATTATTATTATCTATACATTTTAGCAGATTTCTTCCCCGAGGATTTACTAGTCTTGATCCCCACATTACATGTTTAGCATTGTAGTCACCTCCTGCCAGGAAGCGAGGACCAAGTGAGCTGAAAAACTGATTGAATCGCTGGTCTGAGATGTTAAATCTGGGCGGACAGTAAAGGGAAGAAATTGTCAAAGAACCCATCCAATCTTCAACTACAACACTGGTAGCTTGAAAATCATTGTGCTGAAATTTTGTAATTTCATGATGTTTGATATTAGTTTTAATTAAAACAGCACTTCCCCCATGAGCGGTATTGTCGGGGTGGTTGGTGCTATAAATAGAAAAATTTGGAATTTTAAAGTAATTTAAGGCAGTAAAATGTGTTTCAGTTATTAGCATTATATCAATTTTATGCATTGAAATAAAAATCTTAATATCCTGGCTATGTTGGGCCAAGCCGTTGGCATTCCAAAGACCAATCCTATAGAAGTTAGTCATTTTAGTTTTGAGATGACGGTTGTTAGTAGGTTGATCAGTGTACCTACTTGTTGGGCTTGTTGTGACATGAGCATTTCAAATTTGTTTAGAAATCCATTGATTAATTTATTAAAATTTTCTTCCGCATTTGTTCGACCTGATGTTACGCCTGCGTAAGTCAGAGATGATGTAGTTGTTGTTAAAGAAGATTCTCGAGGCTGGGCAATAGGCGATTGTAAGTTTTTAACAACTTTCTTTCCCCGGTGGTGAAGAAGTCCCTGGTCCTTTTGAAACATTCAAACGTAAAGTAGGGAAAGCTTTGTTTTTAACATCTCTATATACAGAGCATCCTTTATAATTGGCAGGGTGCTCACCACCACATAGTACACATGTAGCCGGAGATTCCTTAGATTTGTTACAACTATTTGTATGGTGATCAGAACCGCATTTCACACAGCGATTTTTGTACCAACAGTAAGATTTGGTATGCCCGTACCGTTGACACTTTTTGCACTGTACCACGTCATTACGTTTATAGGGAGGTTCGAATACAATTCTAGCATTTAGTAAGAACTGTACATTGAAAATGTCCTTGTTATTGGGTGCGGGCTCTAAGTCTACAAAAAATATAGACAGAGGATCTTTAGATCTAGAACTTTTCAGATTTGATATGTTTCTAACAGCATAACTATGATCTTCTATAGCTGCTTTTATATCCTGAAGTTCAGTGGAAAAGTGCATGTTTTTAAGCACAACTCTGTAGGCCCTGTCCTATTTAATTTGATAAGTGTGAAAGCTTACCTTCATGTCAGTTAAATGTTTGACTAGGGTACGGTATGCATCGATGTTTACAGCATTAATTTTTACCTTGTCTCTTGTAATACATTTGTATGAATAAGAATCCTTTGTTATCACTTTTTCAATACTTACAATCATACTCTTAATATCGGAAATGTTTGGGACAAATATTGGTGGAGGTCTTACCTCTGCTTTGTTGGCGTCTTGGTCATGAGACATTTCTTCATCTGCAGTTTGTTTTGGATTATTTAGACACTCAAAACTATTGCGTAAGTTGATAGGATTGTTCGTATCAGACCTTGTACAAGGTTTTTTAACATCCAACCCATTACCTGAGGGCAAAAGTCTCTTATTTCTGATCGGCACCCTTTGCCAACCGTTTGTGTTTGGTGTCTCATCTTCACGTTGCTTGGGAAGAGTGTGTCCAAGTGATTCAGTTACTATTCCTTCATTAGAGCAATAATTGTGATCATTTGCCACATCAATGAACAATACTTTGTTTACATTTCACGGGTTAACCTTTGAGGTATTCATTTACTTTACAATTAGGTTCAGATCAATATATTGATAAAAAAATACACAAGTAAACAAAAAAAAACGCGAATTTCCTTACATATTTTAAGTATTTTTACAATTAAAAAGAACAATAATTATTAAATATTTCTAAAAAAATATCGGAACGAAATAAACACAGTTTTACACAGAAACGTATGAAACAGCTGTTCTGTTTCAAAACTTGACACTTGTTATTTACTGCTGTATATTCTTGATGGATAGGTTAGGTTGTAAATAGATTTATTTACAACTTGTTTTTTATTGACACATTTCCAAATCAAAACCGAAACAACCGTATTTTAGTTGGTTTTTTGGACAAACCAATGGAACCGTATAGTAATATCAACCAACCGTCGAACAACATTATTAATATCTACGTAAAGTAATGTGAGCTAAACAGGAAGAACAGTTTTAAAAGAACGGTTTATCCCAAAAAAAGAAGCTAATAGAAAAAATTTAAGAAAATCAACAAAACTATAAACTAATAACGTACTACTAGTTTTTGAATAAATAATTACATTTTACATATGACTTATAATTATTTAAAATACAAATATATTAATAGTATATAGTTAACGGGTATAAATCCTTGTTGTTAATGAAATCAGTGATTGAGAAAAAGCAGTTACTGATTATTACTACATTCGGTGTAACAGATGAACTAGCTGATACGTCAGTGTGACGTCATTGACACCAATGCGCTTGATACCTAGTACCGTAGTATAGAGTAATTTAAACATACTGAGCTTTTGTGTCATGTTAAGTTTTCTGAATCAGCTGATTTAAATAATTATTAAATAATTAATGCCAATGTTACAGTTATTGGAAAAAGAAAACGTTGGTGGGATGTTTCTATCCCTTAGGGATGGAATTTAGAAAAAAAGCTAATTTATCTACTTATTTTATCACAATCTCCTCAGTGGTTCCGGAGTATGGTGACGAGTGAATTTATCGTTTTTGGATTATGCACATTAATATGTCAGTGTGCTTAGCCTAGACAGTATTAAATACTTACAATTTAAAATATTTTAGCGGTCCAATTGATAATTCGTATTTATTTTATTCCAAAGCCAAAGACCAAATGATATGATGATTAAACAAATCTCAATTTCACCTTAACAGTAATTAGAAATGATTGAGTCTTTAGAGTGGTTCGATTTAAAACCAGATTTAATTTGAAGTTTATATTTGTCAGAAATGTACTATTTTAGCGAGAGAAAGGGGAACGAAAAGGTAAGTTTTTTTGCAAATTAGTAGACTTGGAGGCTTATGGAATTTGAATGTATCCAGACGTCACGCAAACAGCTGACTCAAGTCGGATGGGTGATTTTGCACTCCAATGGCAAGTGTGTATTTAAATAAATGATTCACTTGGAAGGGTGGAAAATATTTATTGTCATAAGTTATATTACATCCCCCCGTCCTCAGCTGATCCAACCTACCGTGATTTTTACTCTTTTTATTGGAATAGTACACAATTAAATACGCTAAATGGAATGGAAATTTCCTTTCCTATACGTGTCATTTATCAGGATTATTTTTAAATCAATTTAAATTTTGGTTTTATATAAAAATGCTACAATCATAGACCAATATAAATATTACAAAACTGTCTAAGATTGAAATTTTGAAAATAAATCCACAAAACGACGTAACGCGCATAAACACTTGCTAGTAATGGAGGAAAGTAATTAATTTTATTTAGCTTTACACTGCTGGGCAATCAGGACCATCTCATTATGGTAGCATAGGCAGGTGAAATTACCTTGTTTGATTAAAATTTTTTTTAATTGCGTGCAACGTTTTTATTTGTTTTATTTTGCAATACGTAATATAAAACTGAAAGAAACACTATTGGAAAATCGGAACTCGATAATAGTTTACCACATACATCATAATTACATCTACGACGAGTGTAAAAATATAAGATACATTGGATTTGTGAAAATTTGACACAATTTTTTTTATTTGTAAAAATACTTACTGATGAGGACCAAAAGACAGACGCCACGGGCCATCTCACCGTCTAATGGGCTAGACACAAACACCTTTCACCCACTGGCCACACATTAGTCGATAAAAACCGTGTTCCTGCCGTATAATGATCCACTCAATTAAAGGTTCCCAGCTATCTTACCATCTCAAGCAATGCAAATTAAACTATCGTTTTTTGTTGTCAAAGATACGTGTCGTCTGGTTGATTCGTCAAACAGACTTATAAGAGTGTACAGTGTTGAAAATCAGATTTCGAAAAATGCACTAACTTAGTAATCGGACTACAAATATTGCACAATGTAACAAGACTACATATAATGCATATTGTTAGTACCATGCTACAAACAATTCATGCGGTTAATAACGAGACTACAAATAATACATACTGTTTGTAAACAGACTGCGAAAATGCGCACGGTTAGTAACATGACTACAAAAAATGATAAAGGTTAGTATAACGAAACTTCAAAAAAAAATGTTCATTGTTAGAAACTAGATTACAAAGAATACGCATAGAATTACTAAATGCAGAATTGAAGATTATGTGATTCACACCAACGCAAAGATATTGGTAGAAGACCCGCGTCAAGCCTGCCCGCCCACGTCCGACATGAGTCCGAAGGAGCGAGGTGGCTCTTCACTGCATGCTATGGCTTCGTTATGTTATATTTCTATGTGCATAATAGGTCTCGTACTCTCGTTGCATTCTATGAGTAGTAACGAGACAACATAGAATGCATAATATTGGCTACAAAGAATACGCACAGTCAGTTATAGTCGGCGAGCCACGAGACGTTCTCTGAAGTACCTTGGACACACCTCTGTGATATTGAAGGCGCCTATTTCCATTGAAACAACACAAGTCATGTAGTGTGCCTGTCGTAATTACTAAATATAATATGTACACTACATGACTTGTGCTGTTTCAATGGAAATAGGTGCCTTCATTAGCACAGAGGCACGAAGTTCAGAGGACTTAGCGTGGCTCGCCGACTATACGAGACTACTCTCGGCGCACAAATTATGTGTACTAGAGTTGAAGGTTGTTTTATAAGCAACTAAGAGGCCTGCGAAAAACCTAATGACGTTATTGTTTTCCCTATTAAATTGTACGCTATGAAATAAGCATCTTAAAATGTTGTTACGTTTTATTAATTTTTAACCTTTTTGGAACAAAAATGTTCCGGAATTTTACTAGCTTTCACTGTACATCAAATTTACACCGTTATTACTAAACAAAAAACCGTTAATGCATTTAGTACGTGATTAATAGGAATGTGTTCTATAAATTTCATAAATGTTTGAATTTCAACTTTTCGAGAAAAAAAGTTCTCATCAATTCCCTTGAAACATCGTTTTCTTGGCTTCCAGACGTTATAACATTAATTACTTTGTCTTGTTGTAATCCTTATGACATGTATAGTTAGGAAATATTACTTCCATATGTGTAAGTAAAAGCAAGAATTTTAAATAGTTTTAAACGATTTAAAATAACATTAAATTAGTTAATTTAAATTGAATTAAATCAAAAAAAGTTCACTACAATTAATGAAACTTATTAAACTAATGTATACTAACTATACATGTCATGAAGATTACAACAAAACCAAGTAATTAATGTTATAACGTCTAGAAGTAGAGAAAACAATGTTTCAGGGAATTGATGAGAACTTTTCCATAGGTTAAAAATGATTAAAACTAGTAATAAAACTTAAAAACGCGTACCTATGTCATAGCACACAATTTAACGAAGGAAAAAATGGCGTGATTACATTTTTCGTAGGCATCTAGTTTCTTAGAAAAAAACATTCAACTGTTGTGCCCTTAATTTCTGCGCCGACAGTTCATAGAATGCACACTGTCGGTATCAGGCTACAAACAATGCACATGGTTAGTAACGAGACTACGTGGAATGCATACTGTCGGTATCAGGCTACAAAGAATGCACACGGTTAGTAACGAGATTACGTACAATGCATACTGTCGGTATCAGGCTACAAAGAATGCACATGGTTAGTAACGAGACTACGTGGAATGCATACTGTCGGTATCAGGCTACAAAGAATGCACACGGTTAGTAACGAGACTACGTGGAATGCATACTGTCGGTATCAGGCTACAAAGAATGCACACGGTTAGTAACGAGACTACGTGGAATGCATACTGTCGGTATCAGGCTACAAAGAATGCACACGGTTAGTAACGAGACTACGTGGAATGAATACTGTCGGTATCAGGCTACAAAGAATGCACACGGTTAGTAACGAGACTACGTGGAATGAATACTGTCGGTATCAGGCTACTAAGAATGCACACGGTTAGTAACGAGACTACGTGGAATGAATACTGTCGGTATCAGGCTACTAAGAATGCACACGGTTAGTAACTAGACTACGTGGAATGAATACTGTCGGTATCAGGCTACTAAGAATGCACACGGTTAGTAACTAGACTACGTGGAATGAATACTGTCGGTATCAGGCTACAAAGAATGCACACGGTTAGTAACGAGACTACGTGGAAAGCATACTGTCGGTATCAGGCTACAAAGAATGCACACAGTTAGTAACGAGACTACGTGGAATGCATACTGTCGGTATCAGGCTACAAAGAATG
Source organism: Stictocephala bisonia (assembly GCA_035578905.1). Taxonomy (NCBI): domain Eukaryota; kingdom Metazoa; phylum Arthropoda; class Insecta; order Hemiptera; family Membracidae; genus Stictocephala; species Stictocephala bisonia. The sequence continues at coordinate 60,054 of JAQJVL010003082.1, read as the reverse complement.
CACACGGTTAGTAACGAGACTACGTGGAATGCATACTGTCGGTATCAGGCTACAAAGAATGCACACGGTTAGTAACGAGACTACGTGGAATGAATACTGTCGGTATCAGGCTACAAAGAATGCACACGGTTAGTAACGAGACTACGTGGAATGAATACTGTCGGTATCAGGCTACTAAGAATGCACACGTTTAGTAACGAGACTACGTGGAATGAATACTGTCGGTATAAATAAATAAATAAATAAATAAATAAATAAATAAATAAATAAGGTCTTTATTTAGCAAGCGTTCATCAGTACAAAACTGTTTTTCATGACAACTCTTGTCAGACATATAGAACACGTAAACCATAAAATAAACTTAAAACAACAAACTATATAACTAACCTAATGCATATGCATGGGTCAGGCAAACACCACCTTCACACTCCCCTTAAATTTCTTATAGCTATAACTTTTTAAAGTGGGTGACAAAGCATTGTATTTCTTTGGTCCAAAGTAGCTAAAACCCTTTTTCCCCGTTTCCAGCTTTGTCTTTGGCAGGTGCAATAGGCTGTCCTGACGGGTACTACGCACATTAATTTCTTGCCTGAATACCAGCTTATTCCTGAGGTATTCAGGTTTTCCCGTCTGAAGAATTTTGTGGACCAGATTGACGGTTTGCAAGTCGGAGACACCCATGATAGACAACACCTTAGCATTTAATCTGTACTCGCTGATGTGGTCGAATTTTTTCAGATTGTAAACGAATCTCAGTGCTCTGTTCTGCAGACGAGTAAGGATCATCAAATTTTCCTGAGTCAGACAACAAGCAAAAGCTGGAAGAGCATAATGTATAGCAGGAAATATTGTTGAACGAACAATTTCCAGCTTGGAAGATTCTGGCAAAATTGTGCTTAATCTGTAAAGGGCCTTTAATCTCACTGTCACTGTTTTACATATAGCTTTGACATGATTGGAAAAATCGAGTTGGGAGTCGATAGTGACACCAAGAATCTTTAGACTATTACTTGACATCAAAGGCTTACCGTCCACAACTATACACCGTTCAGCGCAGCTATTCACTGACTGACTACTCGAAGACAACCGGTCTACAAGCATCACAGAGCATTTGTTAGAATTCAATAGCAAACCATGATCGTCTGACCATTTCTTTACACTTTCTAAATCAGTGTTGACATGACGGACAGCCTCAGCCGTTTCTGAGGGTTTAAAAGAAATCAATAGCTGTGAATCATCCGCGTAGGAGTGCAAAGAACAGTGACTCAAGTGATCTTTCAAATCTGCTGTGTATATAAGAAAGAGAATCGGTCCTAAGCAACTGCCTTGAGGAACACCGACGAACCTAGGAAGTGCTGTCGATAACTTCCCGTTTACCTTTGTACGTTGCGTACGCCCAGACAAATAAGATGAAAACCATCTAACTGAGATATCATCAAACTGGTAAAATCTTAGCTTTGCTAGCAACAAATCAAACTTCACCGAATCAAAGGCTTGGGAGAAGTCAAGGGAAGTAATCACACTCTCTAGGCCCTTATCTTTAGCTGAAATAATTTCATCAATAACATTGAGAAGCGCTGAGCAAGTGCTAAAACCCTGCCTAAATCCTGACTGTGTTACAGGAAGTAATCCTTCAGATTCTAAATATAAGACTAGTTGTTCTGCCACAACTTTTTCCAGTATTTTGGAGATGACAGGAAGGAGTGAGATAGGTCGAAAGTCTGAAACTAAGGTAGGATTGAGAGTCTTTCTTAGTGTACATTCTTTCGGTATCAGGCTATTAAGAATACACACAGTTAGTAACAAGACTACGTGGAATGAATACTGTCGGTATCAGGCTACTAAGAATGCACACGGTTAGTAACTAGACTACGTGGAATAAATACTGTCGGTATCAGGCTACTAAGAATGCACACGGTTAGTAACGAGACTACGTGGAATGAATACTGTCGGTATCAGGCTACTAAGAATGCACACGGTTAGTAACGAGACTACGTGGATTGCATACTGTCGGTATCAGGCTACTAAGAATGCACACGGTTAGTAACTAGACTACGTGGAATGCATACTGTCGGTATCAGACTACAAAGAATGCACACGGTTAGTAACGAGACTACGTGGATTGCATACTGTCGGTATCAGGCTACTAAGAATGTACACGGTTAGTAACTAGACTACGTGGAATGCATACTGTCGGTATCAGGCTACAAAGAATGCACACGGTTAGTAACTAGACTACGTGGAATGAATACTGTCGGTATCAGGCTACTAAGAATGCACACGGTTAGTAACTAGACTACGTGGAATGAATACTGTCGGTATCAGGCTACAAAGAATGCACACGGTTAGTAACGAGACTACGTGGATTGCATACTGTCGGTATCAGGCTACTAAGAATGTACACGGTTAGTAACTAGACTACGTGGAATGTGTACTGTCGGTATCAGGCTACAAAGAATGCACACGGTTAGTAACGAGACTACGTGGAATGCGTACTGTCGGTATCAGGCTACAAAGAATGCACACGGTTAGTAACGAGACTACGTGTAATGCGTACTGTCGGTATCAGGCTACAAAGAATGCACACGGTTAGTAACGAGACTACGTGGAATGCATACTGTCGGTATCAGGCTACAAAGAATGCACACGGTTAGTAACGAGACTAAGTGTAATGCATACTGTCGGTATCAGGCTACAAAGAATGCACACGGTTAGTAACGAGACTACGTGGAATGAATACTGTCGGTATCAGGCTACTAAGAATGCACACGGTTAGAAACTAGACTACGTGGAATGAATACTGTCGGTATCAGGCTACTAAGAATGCACACGGTTAGTAACTAGACTACGTGGAATGAATACTGTCGGTATCAGGCTACAAAGAATGCACACGGTTAGTAACGACACTACGTGGAATGAATACTGTCGGTATCAGGCTACTAAGAATGCACACGGTTAGTAACGAGACTACGTGGAATGAATACTGTCGGTATCAGGCTACTAAGAATGCACACGGTTAGTAACTAGACTACGTGGAATGAATACTGTTGGTATCAGGCTACTAAGAATGCACACGGTAAGTAACTAGACTACGTGGAATGAATACTGTCGGTATCAGGCTACTAAGAATGCACACGGTTAGTAACGAGACTACGTGGAATGAATACTGTCGGTATCAGGCTACTAAGAATGCACACGGTTAGTAACGAGACTACGTGGAATGAATACTGTCGGTATCAGGCTACTAAGAATGCACACGGTTAGTAACTAGACTACGTGGAATGAATGCTGTCGGTATCAGGCTACTAAGAATGCACACGGTTAGTAACTAGACTACGTGGAATGAATGCTGTCGGTATCAGGCTACTAAGAATGCACACGGTTAGTAACGAGACTACGTGGAATGAATACTGTCGGTATCAGGCTACTAAGAATGCACACGGTTAGTAACTAGACTACGTGGAATGAATACTGTCGGTATCAGGCTACTAAGAATGCACACGGTTAGTAACTAGACTACGTGGAATGAATACTGTCGGTATCAGGCTACTAAGAATGCACACGGTTAGTAACTAGACTACGTGGAATGAATACTGTCGGTATCAGGCTACTTAGAATGCACACGGTTAGTAACGAGACTACGTGGAATGAATACTGTCGGTATCAGGCTACTAAGAATGCACACGGTTAGTAACTAGACTACGTGGAATGAATACTGTCAGTATCAGGCTACTAAGAATGCACACGGTTAGTAACGAGATTACACAAAATGCTCATTGTTAGTATCGAGACTACATATAATGCATACTCATTCTCCACCAAACCTTAGATTCTCAATGATATATTAATTTCTAGATAATAATAAAATCCTCAATATTTATAGTAAAAGTTTATTTAATTCATAGACAAATCTAGTTTAATGTATACAATGAGTTGAACTTTTGTGCTATTATGCCAATGATGGAAGACCGATGACTGTAGGCCTACACTTAGGAAGCATTATTCTTACATTTTGAATTAGGATAGTAACTTAAGTTATGGTAAAAATACATGTCTTCTGTAAGTGTGTATATTTCTACATCATTCATTGAATCATAATTGGAATTAGGAAAGTTATTTTAATTTTTTCAGGCACGGTGTTAAGCAGGGTTTAGTCAGAGGGGTTCCGCCCAACTGGACTCTCGGCCGTTGTTAGAAAAATAAAGATTTAATGTTAACTTGATTTTATCTTAAATTAAGTAACTGAGTTGTTTTCATACACAAACAAATCATCTGTTAACAGCAATTAACTTACAGGATATTACTTGGATACACTGTATATGCACAGAAATCACAGTAGCACCTTTTCAGCACTATTGATTTTCATTTGTGAAATGTAGGTAGCTCGGGAAATGCTTGAAATGCCCTGTTCCCGTTTACAATTTTAGGAACTAAATATATAAAAACACTATTGTATATAAATGCAATGTTGTGTACAGATTTCAAGTAAATCCACTCACTACTTTTAAGTTTTGTGTACACAAACATACAGAAGTTTGATTTATAAATGTATACACTCGTAGATACATTAATGATTTGTTGTTAAACGAACAAATCATATGAAAACGTTTGAAATAAAATAAGTTAAGCTCATGGAAATTTAAAATTAATTTTTAATAATGTTTTTATGTTTAGCTCGTACAAAGCAAAGTTACATTCTTACTTATGAGACGCCGACACAACTTTGTGCGTATTTAAAGGCGAATATGAATTAAATGAATTAAACATATGAGTGTAGGATGAATGTAGTCTGGTTACGAACTCAGTTCAAAGGGGGGTAACTCCTCAGAAAGGGCAATTTATTAATAGCCCAACAGCCAGGACAACTAAGTGACATACAGCTTTACGTAGAATCCGAACCACGTAGTGTTAGTCTGATTTTCAACTAACTGACAAGTCTGAAATTCAGTTCTCTCCCCTACACAACATCAGAACCTTGACTACCATCCAACATGGACACTCCAGACTTCTCTAGTAGTGCTCACGTATAACCATTGAGCGGACGCCGTGTCGGTATTAGGACCGAGCATAGAACCTATCGCTTCAATCTCCCAAACACTTTTTTCCCAAGTACCTGGGTTACAGCACTGCGCCACCCGATAATTGAACCCCCCTTCACGTAGTTTTAATAACATATAACTTTTGTACTTTAACCAGAAGGTCTGTTGAATAATATGTTCCAAAGATTAGTTCATAAACTATGTTCAGATGTATTAAGTATTTTACAAAATGGCTGACGAGTACCTTGTGGTTAAACATTCATACTGTTTGGCTAAATTATTTGTAGGCATACATTGAAGAAAGTCTCCCTTTTGAGAAGATTGCACAAACATTTGGTAAATGTTTGGCATATTTTTACAGAACGCAACCCCTACAATTTAACATCTAACGATGTGAAAATCTATCAAGCCCAGTTTGACACAAAACAATCGTGTTCGAGGAATCGAGCTAATGACGGATTCACCGTCAATCGGATTAGTGAGCCACGACAAACACGACCATTCGCTCCACACACATCTTACCCGCCCACTTACCGGTTAAAATATGGCAATCATTCTACAGCATTTCAATAAATTTTGCCCAAACAGAACCATTGGGACTAAAGTAAATTAAATTTTTCTGTAATTGTTTGCTCTAAATATTTTGTTCACTTTCTCTTGAAAATTCAATTAAAAAGGACCCTTATGCAGGAACTACCTGTTTAATGCTCTGAGATTGCTAGCTGAGGTAAATAATTTGTATGGCCACGTGTGGATCTAGAATTATAGCAAATAATATATAATTTCCTGAAACAATGTTTTATTCTTGTTCAAAAAATCCCTCTTGATTATATTTTACAATTAAAGCATAATTTTAGACCAGTGTCCGGACTTAAATGCTGATATAAAAATTGCACATTTTTATATCTTGAGGGGTATCCTTCTAAAGAACTGGGCATTTTAACTTATTCTGCCATATGTGAAACAACACTGACTAGTACTGCAAAAACACTGATTGGGGGTCGAGACGTGCATGAGCATGAGGCAGGAATAACTACTGGGAGGCATAGAACAGTAACTTATGAACACTTGTTTGTCTAAAGAGGCAGGTGTTAGATTTATCAACAAACTACCCAACGCAAGAAAAAAGCCAGAACGCCCAAGGCGTTCAAAATTCGCCTAACAGGGTGTCTAGCCTCACGCATTTTTCAGTGTAGACGAGTTTTTGCGAGTAATTGGGAAACCAAATAACCGACATAATTTCAGAATGTGGGATAATTAGCCAGGATGAATGTGTGATGCTTTGAGGAACCTGATCGTATGTGAGAATGAGTATTTTGTGGGGGGGGTGGAGTCAAATTTTATTTTAGAACTAAACTCATTAAATGTGACGTTTGCAATGCAATGCATTTATTTATTTTGTATACTGCAATACGCATACGGTCCAAGCAGTCTACGGCGTCAGGATTTAGAGCCTGGGTAGAGATAGGGCTGGTTCGGATCCGGCCTAGACTGGAAGATTTATCAGTAATATTCACCTTCCACTGTACTGGTTCGCCCCATTACTCTGTCTGAAGATTGAAGAAGTTTCTCGCACAGATCAATAGTCTATTGAGGATGGGCAGTGTAAGGTTAGGAAGGAGATTTCCTAAAAAAAATCGATCGCTGAGAACTTTGCTAATTTAACATTTGGCCTTAAAGGTGATTCAATTCCTCTTAAATATTAACTGACTGATATCTCTTTGAGAACCTTTTTTCAATTTGTATGCCTAAGAAAGCGTTCGCCATTACTTGGCGAGATAGAACTGAAAGCCTCAGTAGATAAGAGGCATTAACGCCGAGCCAAGGTTTGTTGTGAGGTGTCGTGACGCAGTAGCTGACAATGATCAGTTAGTTAACAACAATTTAAACGTCTTCCAACGTTAAGGTTACAGTGCTGTAAATTTAGGCGGGAACAGAATCTGTTGTAAAAATTACTGCTTATTATCAATAAAAAAATTAGGCACAATTATTTATTTGTCCACATAATACACAACTGATATAAAAAAATTTCGTCAGTAGTAAAATTACAAATAATCTAAATATACTATTTAACAGTGATAACAATATTCAGCACTTTATATTTTTATTGTATTCATATACAATGTTATTTATTTGTATTTCGAAACTTCAATTACAGTATTATAAAACACTTTCAAGTTACTCAGAAAGATATTCTTTTAAATTTGTTCTTGATGTGTTCATCATCTTTTTCAGCTCTCTAAAACACCGATCGTGTTCATCATCTTTTTTCAGCTCTCTAAAACACCGATCGTAGAGATATGGGCGAATATGAGGAGTGAATGAGTGTAGTCATTGTTACTATCTGAGTCCGACTTAGCTCAGAAAGGACTATTTATTAATAGCCCAATAGCCAGGGCAACTATGCGACCTACAGCTTTACGTGGAATCCGAGCCACGTAACGTTGGTCTGATTTTCAGCTAACTGACAACTGACAAGTCTGACACTCAGTTCTCTTCCCTACACAACATCCGAACCTTGACTACCATTCAACCAGGACACTCCAGACTTCTCTAGTAGTGTCTACGTTGATGATAACCATTGAGCGGACGCAGCGTCGGTATTAAGAGTACCGAGCATGGAATCTATCGCCTACAATCTCCCAAACATTTTGTCCCCAAGTAGCTGGGCTACAGCACTGCGCCACCAGTGCGACATTTCAATGTTAAACATTTGTAATAAATACTTTTAAAAAATGTATTTAAGCAGCGTCTTTAGCTTAAGCAGACTTTAGCAGCGTCGGTATTAAGAGTACCGAGCATGGAATCTATCGCCTACAATCTCCCAAACATTTTGTCCCCAAGTAGCTGGGCTACAGCACTGCGCCACCAGTGCGACATTTCAATGTTAAACATTTGTAATAAATACTTTAAAAAAATGTTTTTCTATGCATATTCATATACATTCATCTTAGGAGTATGATTTATGCAAATTTATTTATTTGCAACAGCTTTTTTATGCCATCAGCACTTTTACTAGACATAGTGGCAAAACTATTTCTTATATATGAGTAATGTTGGAACTGGAACTCTCTAAGAAAAACGTCAAAAAAAACTTAATACTGTAATTTATTAATAAGTAGAACATGAATTATTTCCTATCTACATATTAGCACCTACCTTTATTTGAGTAGGGGCCTAATGTGCTAATATAAATTTGAAGAAATTACAGTTTTGAAAATTTAATAATTACTTGCCAGAGCATCATTTCTATAGCAAAGATGCCTTAACCAATTGAAGAATTCATAACAAATCAAATCAAAAAAATCTTTATTCATCAGATATATACACTAAGTATACAATTGAATAGTGTCCAAAGACTCGCAGTCTGTACATCTTAAAACTACTAATACAAGTACATCTAAAACTACGAGGAGGTGGAAAAGTACTCCTCCAGAGAATACAATGCCTTGTTTATCAAAAAACATTTAACTGTGTTTTTGAATATTCTCAAATTAGTTAAATTTTTCATACTTTTATACTTAATACCACTGTACGTGTATGGGTGGGCGGGTGGCTCAATACCACTGTATGTGTATGGGTGGGTGGGTGGAATAATTTATAAATGATTATAGCTGAATTGAATGATTATAAACACTTATAGCTGAATCGACCTTGTTTTAGGTGGTACCTCTGCTGGTGCTGGAAGCAGGTGTCAGTTTGATTTAAATGGAAGCTCAATTCCCTTTGTAGCGCCGTTAAGCCCTGGCAAAATATGTGTTGACGAAAGCACAGTTCCTACCCTATTTTTTAATTTCAGCCCCATGTATGATGGTTTTTTTCTCATAATACTTTAAATTGTGATGAGTTGTTACAATGCATTTTTTATTTCTGGTGTTGTATGCATGAGGTTCAAGATTTAATTCATTACTTATTTGATTATTTTTTGCAATTAGAATCATGTCATAAATATATTGGCCATATATTGTTAGAATTTGTTATTCTTTAAATTTCTCCTTTACTGTTTCATTGTAATCTAGTCTCATTATAATTCTAATTGCCCTTTTTTGTAGTTTAAGAATTTTATCCATATTTGTTTTTGTCGTTGCACCAACGAGACGTATTCCAAAAGATAAATGAGAGTGGAAATTTGCAAAATATATATTTCTTAGTGTTTTTTGGTTACAAAAAAACGACATCCTGTAAAGAGAAAATATCCCCGAGCTTAATTTTGATAATATTTTACACACGTTTGTCCCAGCTTAAATGTTGATCTATTGTTAGGCCGAGAAATTGAGTGCTTTTTTTACTCTCAACTTCTTATGAGTTGTACGTAATTAATGGTTCGGTTATCTGTTTGTTATTGTGTGTTTTAAATCTTACAAAATTAGTTTTTTGAGCATTTAACATTAAGTTGTGCTGCTTAAAGAAAGTTCCAATATTTTCTAATTCAATGAAACTTATTATCTCAACCTGTTCAACAGTATTGGCTGCTACTTTAATAAGATTTGAGTCGTCTGCATAAAGACACAGATTATTTTGGGGTGCACATGTGAGTGCGCTCCCTACATCATTTATGTAGCATAGGAACAGAAGAGGGCCCAAAATCGATCCCTGAGGGACACCATATCTAATCATTTCAGTTTCTGAAGAAACCTTTAAGATTCTATTTTCATGCGTTCTATAGGTAATTTCTACAAATTGGCATCTATTGTAAATGTACGATTGTACGATGTATAACAAATAAAAGTAAGAGCAAAACAGATAAATAACTTTGAACCAATATCTCAGATTGCACAGCAACTTTCTGGATCATCGTGGTGAGCCAACGCACAAGTCCTGCACACTATAATGTTGTTCTGTTTTACTCCACTGCTACTGTAGTGGCATCTCCAATACCATAACTTCCAATTATGTACAACATAGCCCCTTCAGATATAACACAGAGACACTTCTCAGAGAGTTCAAAAAGGATCTTATCTACTCGAATATACCCATTTTGCAAGATATTCCACAATGTGGTCAATTCAAATCTACCTCTTCGACTTGCTTCCCAGTTTTGAATGAAATGAATTTCTGCCAAAAGACTAACTGGATGTTAACTTGGGAGATATGTTTGATGGTCGAAACAAGTTTCTGGTATATGACCATATAACTCCTAACAATGGAATGAACCCTCCTCATAAGGAAAGGACTATGTTAAGTTGCTTTCGCGTAGGTACTTTCATTTTCCAAGTGGGTAATGACAAATGATCAGTAATGTGATTGTACTATTTTATAAGGGGATTAGCTGGTCTTCATTCAATCGGAGAAGCCTGTTTTAAATATTTCTGAAACCTGGACTTACCTGTGTGACGGAAGATCAATATTTAAAGAGACATTTAAAAGTATTGTGACACAAATACTTTAATATTATAGATTTTATTTCCTTTGGACATTTTTTAATCTAGTTCATCCATTTTTACCTTTTTCCTATAATTTTTGGTAGCTGGCAATAAAAAAGCCATTTGATATATTAAGGGTGTCCAGCTTTGACTGTCAGATATTTTAGAGGATTGTTTGTCAGATCAATACGAGCAAATAATACCACATAATTGTGTCTTTTCTCGATTTGTTTTCTGTCTATGAGTTAAAAAAAAAAAAAAATTGAATTACTAAAAAACCATTTGACATACAATACAGTAAACTCTCGATTATCCGCGGGCGGTTTATCCGCTTTGCGGATTATCCGCGGTGCATTTTGGTAAAAAAAAAATTATTTTTAATAAAGCTACTAAGTACAAAACCGCGATAAAAATCGTAAAAACGGCAAACAGTACACTTAATAATGTACAAAACGTGTACAGTAGTTCAGTATTATTGTACAGTACTGTATGTACAGTATATCGGTATCCACTGTACGTTGTGTGTGCTTGAGCAGTTTGAGGCGCAAGCAGCGGGACTGTAGACCTTGGTTTACTTGGCGCGTAAATGAATCATGTGACCGATGAGTAATCGGCACGCGCGAGGTCATTCGCCCTGTCTGCCACCTGCCACTGTTGACTCCCCTCCCCCTCCCCACAATACGCGCATCACTACAGCATTGTCAGTTCTGATTTCAGTGTAACTCAATCGTTCGAGCTGTTCGCTTCGTTAGTGAAGCGCCAAGTTGTGATTTGTTAAGTTGTGTGTTTTCCAAGTTGTGTGTGTCTGTCTATCTTTTGAGTGTTTTTTTATTTTTTTAAAATGGCAGCTAAAAGGAAGAAAGTGGTTTTGTCAATCCAAGATAAATTAGAACTCATAAAAAGTGTTGAAAATGGTGCGCCTAAAAAACAAATGTGCTTGTGCTACGGAATTGGAGAGAGTACAGTAAGGGACATAATGAAGCAAAAGGACAAGTTGATAGAATTTGCGTCTTCATCAGACAACACATCGACAATGAAAAAGAGAAAAACCATGAAAAATAGCACCTATGAAGAACTAGATTCAGTTTTATTAGAGTGGGTTAGTCAAGTAAGAAGTCAGGGCACTCCAATATCAGGGCCTATTGTTGCAGCGAAAGCAAAAACATTTTTCGAAATGCTTAATTTAGAAGGAAATTTTGATGCATCGTCAGGCTGGTTGACTAGATTTAAGCAACGCCACGGAATAAGAGAAATTGGGCTTCATGGTGAGAAACTGAGTGGCGATGAAGAGGCTGCAAGTGGGTTCCAGTCTTACTTTGAACAACTGATTGAATCTGAGGGTTTAACCTATGAACAGGTTTATAACGCTGACGAGTCAGGCTTATTTTGGAAATGTTTGCCAACAAGAACCTTGGCTTTTGAGACCGAGAAGCAAGCTGCAGGGCATAAGTCAAGCAAAGAGCGGATTACAATTATGCCGTGTAATAATGCGTCTGGATCGCACAAACTAAAACTGTTAGTGATAGGAAAGTCCAAGAGACCAAGATCTTTTAAAGGAACAAGAGCCGAAAACCTTCCAGTTCACTACTATCACCAGGAAAAAGGCTGGATGGATCAAAGAATATTTAAAGACTGGTTTGATACCAAGTTCGTTCCCCAGGTTAGAGAGCACCTTAGGTCAAAAAATCTACCTGAAAAAGCTGTGCTTCTTCTGGATAATGCTCCGTCCCACCCTGGAGAAAGTGTGTTAAAATCGGACGATGGAAATTTCTTTGTGAAGTTTTTGCCCCCAAATGTGACGGCCCTTATTCAACCTATGGACCAAGGTGTCATTGCTTCGATGAAGAAAAAATACAGGACGGCTTTGCTGAAGAAAAGGATTGATGAAGGAGATGATCTAAAGACGTTCTTCAAAGACTACACGGTTCTTGACAGCATTTATGACATCAACAATGCTTGGAAATCCGTCAAGCAGTCTACTCTAATGAAATCCTGGCGGAAGATTTTGCCAGATGTAGAGAACATCCAAGAGGGAGAGGAAGATGAAGACGACATTCCACTGAGTGTCCTAGCTAATTTAGCTAAATCTGTTGCCGGAGGTGTTAACGTGAATGAAGAAAATATCGGTGAGTGGATTGAATGTGATGCCAATGATCCGGGCTTTGAGTACTTCACAGATGAAAGCATTATTGATCAAGTACGAGGGATTGAATCGGTTGAACCGAAAGACAATGAAGATGAAGAGGAAATGCAGAGGACCGTCACTCATGATGAAGCATTAGGCCACATCGATCATATTCTTCAATATCTCGAAGAGCAGGACGACGCAACCCTTTGCGACAAGATGGTATTGAGGAAGCTCAAATCTCAAATAAAGAAAAAGAGTTTTGCTACGAAAAAACAAATGCAAATGACTGATTTTTTTGTTAAACAGTGAAGATTACAGTACAGTACTTTTCAATAACATGGTTGATATTAATACAGGTTTTGTTATCAGGTAGGCCTACGTCTTTGTATTGTATAATAAACTTATTTAAAGCACTTTTGTGTTGTTTTTTAGTGCCTTTAACCTTTGTTTAACCATTACCGGCAATTTTGCGGCTTATCCGCGATATTCGATTATCCGCGGTATTCACGCCAGTCAATACCGCGGATAATCGGGAGTTTACTGTACTGAATTTTGATATAAAAATTTATCTTAAAAAAACACATTTCATGTAAAAAGGCTGTGTGTCTAATATTATCAGTTTCAAAATGGCGGCTGTCTAAAAATGTCAAAGTTAAATATAAAAATACTCCACATTTTACCAAAAAATTTTAAAACACAATATTTGTAGACTATACTATGCAAATTTAAAAGATCGGTTGATAAATAACAGAGGAAACCTATTTTTTGTGACTGAGAGCATTGACATCACGCTAAAGAGTACCCAGATTACAATGATTTCAGTCACAAAAATAGGTTTCCTCAGTTATTTATCAACCGATCTTTTAAATTGGCATATCGTTGAATTTGGCATAATATAGTCTACAAATATTGTGTTTTAACATTTTTGGGTTAAATTTGTAGTTTTTTTTATATATTTGTCTTTGCTGCCATTATGAAACCAATAATCATAGACATAAAGCATTTTTACATGAAGTGTGATTTTTTTAACATAAACTTCTTTACCAAAATTAAGTTTTGTATGTCAAGCAGTTTTTGAGCTATTCAAATTTTTATAAAAAACACATACAGACAGAAAACAAATTGAGAAAAGTCACATTACATATGGTATTATCTGCATGTAACAACCTGACAAACAATCCTCTAAAACATGAGACAGTCGAGGCTGGACACCCTATTTATAGTATTGTCTGAGACATATGGGTTTTTATACATTTTTTTTTAAATTTCTCTAATTATTTCACTTTCATCTGGTTATTTAGAATTTAGATCAGTATTGTTAAATTTAAGTAGTGGGTGTTTACCAGTTGCTTCTAAAAAATTAAAAAGTTGTTCAAAGCAAAGTGAAAAGTTGTCCCGTCAGTTTTCTTTCTCATTAATGGCCAAATTACTATTTTCTTCTTTAAAGCAAAAGGCTTTGGTATACAGTTATATTGATTTTGAATGTCTTGGGTTTTTACACGTATCTTATGTTTTTTCTACATATTAAAGTTAACAGTTTTCATGTTTTACTTTGGCCTCTCTAATTAATTTACTTATTCTCTTCTTATAATTTAAAAGGTATGGTTGGCATCTTGAGTTGTTGTACCATTCTAGTTATTAAAATCATGTCTTGATTTCATAGCAACTTCACTGTCATTGTTCCACCAAGAGTGTTTCCATTTTTGTTAACAGAATGAGAATGCCTTTATTAAAGGGGCGAAGTTAGGACTGTAAAGTCCTCTCTTAACACTTAACCCCAATAAACATACGTGTAAAAATAAATGACAGTCTTTTGGTGTGAACTAAGAAAACAGAAGAATAATGAATGACAAAACATTTAGCTTTAACCCTAGAACACTAAGCCTTCGTAATACTTACGACGGCAATTGGTAAAACTGGTTTGGCGCGGAAGCCCCGCCTCGAATTCCCACCCCCTCTCGTGACAGGTTCTGTCAATAGCCTTTGAATTCAGTCGTGGGTGAGCTGTCCTGTAGTACAATTCGGTGTGTGTGCAGTGAACGGTGTTTCGTGATTTTTACGAAGGCTTATGATCCATAGTCACCAGCCTATATGTACGGAACATAAAGCAACATGCTGTGTCCAGTGTGATGACGAGAAGTTAGAACATATTCTAAGACACTTTCGTTGATTATTTTCATAAAATATAAGTAACTCATTGGCCATGGTTATTGAATGACTGTATTTCATATTTGTTACACTTATGCATTATTACCCATTGATAAGATGTTAGACATTCAACTTTGCGCCAAAAATAGAAAACTGTAAAATTTCATCCTCTTCTATTTAAAATGATGTTTTCAAGTATATTTTGTACAACAAAAAATTCTTAGTTGTAAAAATACAATTGTTCTAATATATATTTTTTTAAATTTCTTTTAACCCTTACATTTTTTTTGCTTATCTGTATTAAAAGCCTTCCAGATTGTAAAAAAATATACTTTATATAAACTATACCATAATTATACATTGTAATATATATATATTTACAAATTAACATGCTTTAAAACAATAGTAAACTATCGTTCATAGTTTTAAAAAAAATTAACATAAGTCGTAAAAATTACGAATGCTTAGTATCCACGTAATTTTTAGGAGGCTTAGTGTTCTAGGGTTAATTGACATAAAACTATACATAACCAAGATATTCCAACAATCAAAGCAAGGCCCAGTAGTTCATTTAAAAACAACAATAATAAAGTAAAAATAATAAACATATGTTTTTAAAAGTACTCTTCAACCAAAACACAGATTCATATCATGGTGATTTATTACTAAGCCATTAATCATGAGACTATTCCCATAAGCAATTTAAAATCACTTTGTATTCTCTTCTCTACTATTCAATTCTGTCAAAAGTAAATTTAAAATATTACAAATGTTGACTGTGTATATGCTCAGCACATATTTAGCACAATAATCTATATAAAAGAATACAACCTGCCTTTAATGAAAGAGTTTTTGTATTACTAGAACCCATAGTTAATGCCTCTTACTAGTCTAACGGTTAGCACTCCCTGACTGGATGTAGGGGTTCATGGACTTGGACTGTTGTGCTATGACAACATTGCAATATTCAGGAGAAAATGCCACTGGCATTGAAGGACAAAAAACAAAAAAAAAAAACTTGTAATAATTTCTAGTTGAAATAAAACTTGCGTAACACTATTGAACTATTCAAAAACGGAAAACAAAATTAACTTTACAAAGCATAAGATTTCATATGAGCAGTTACAAAAAGGCTGTCTGCCCAAACGCCACTGCAGAGTAGTCCCTTAATTTGAAAAATATCAAGAGTCCATGTCTTTTACTTAGTGCGCCTTGTTTATAAGTGAGTTGACATAATTTAAAATTGAAAGTTTTGCAAACATGTTTCGACAAGTCTGACCATTTTGATTTCTCTATTTATGTTTAAAGCTTTCTAATCGGTTTTCTACATTTCCTTGTTATTCTCAGTTGTGCTTTAATTAAATTTCAAAATAAATGTTAATATTATTTTGGGATATTTTTTAAGATTTCCTAATATTTATTTTCTTTATCAGGAGGTATATTTTCTTCGTAAATGGGAATGTATATACTAAATATATAGACTTATTATAAATAAGTTTGACATCTGTTATGAATTGAGAATATTCTAGTAAATATAAAATGCAACTTCCAGGTCTTGAGATTTGTTCTGTTCTTTTATTTGTTTATCTTTACAAATTCCATCATTTTCTAAATAATTGAGGTTTTAATGAATCACTCTTGTCTCTAAGAGGGCTAAAATTAGAATATACTGTTCTTATAGTGTTTTTCTAATCACAAAATGTTTACTAGGTTGCAACAGTGTCTTTACCAAAGCTGCAAAAAAGGTCTGTTTTAAATTGGCCAAAGAACTCTCTGATGATTCAGTAAACCTGGTCGCCCCCAGAACCCAAAAGACTAGTTTCACCAGTGACACTTTAAGAGGATTGGTTACCATTTGGGATAATTTTGTAACCATAAAAATGCATCAGGACTGTACCTAGAATCAAGTGATGATAGACTTGGAAGCTCTATATGTTAAGACTGGAAAAGTTAGTTCCAGAAAATAAATTTCAGTGTTTGTTGACAAAAGCTGACCACTTCACCACTAGATACAAAGAGGATTTTTTGTTTCTTTGGTCCAGGAGCTATTTGCAGATGTTTGCCATATGTGGTGGAACATTCACTACCTATTTTTCACTAACCATCCACAGGGAAAAAGAACTATCCAGAGGTCGCTTAATTATCGCTGCAGCAAATGCCTCAGAGGCATTAATATATAGATTACAACCTACTGTACATCTTTATACTTTATCCAAATCATTACTAAGTTTATCCTTGAGGATTTGGGGGGAATAAGGGAGGGACTGACAAAATGCTGGTACTGCCATCGTATGGTAAACTAAAACTAATCAACACATTTGTCACGCTATTAGATGCAACCTCTGATTTTTTCTTTTCTGTGAACCATCCAATATCTAAGGCAAGGGCACATTCTTGGTTTTGATTTTATAATTCAAATATCAAATCTTGAAGGCTGCATAAATTTTTTATACAATTTCCAATAAATAAGATAGATATATGGAAATTTAGGAAATTATTAGAAAACCAGAATAATGGTAAATTTTTTATTTACTGCTTTTTAATTTATCGTGTATGAATTTGGATTCAAATTCAAAGACACCGACTGACTCCTGACTTTTTTCATCATAATCAACCCATTCTTTCTCAGTTAAATCTAAATCTTTGAAGCAGCTTGAGCTCTCAGCAGCCTCTGCGGTCCAGCCCTTCTGTAAACATAAATGTGAATTGAGAAAGCATGTAAGTTATATTTTTAACATCTACAAACATGTTAGCTATATTTAATGTTACATTAACAGAGAGTCTAGCGACTTTTAGGGGAAATAAAGACCTTATGTGTTAATAATAATGACTTTTAAGAACATTTGAGGTAGGGAATGGGACAGGGAAAATGGGTTGAAAGGTATAAAATTAAAATATTTGATGTTTATTTTTTCTAATTATAGTTGTTTCCGGCTCTTTTCATTTGGTGTTTTGTATTTATCTTCACAGGTATTTTGTCAGTGTGCTGGCTCAGTGGCTAAGGCTACGGAGTTCAATCGTGTGGCTAACGGTGGTTTTTCACACAATGAATAAAGTTCATGCACAAGCCTACATGTCCATGTGATCTGGCAAGTGAAGATAACAGAAAAATTAGGAAATCAACTTTCATTACTATTTAATTGCCGGAAACTGTTAGTGTTTATATTTAAAATAAGAAAGTAAATTAATTAAAAAGAATTTAATTGAACTTTGATAAGGCATGTTTTTATTTATTTATAAAGAAGTCACATTGAAAACAAAAAGTGATAAAGATCAGAACATTTCAAATTTTACCATATCTAAGTATTGAACTTAGTTTTATTATTTTTAATTTTGTTTGAAAATAAACTTACTATTTAAAAAATAAATGCATTATATTAAAGTAACAATATAAAAGTTGGATTAAACACCATCCATAAAAAGAAAATGTGAGTATTGCTACAAATGTGATTTTCTGTCACCTATGATTCGGTTCCAATACAATAATGACATGATTTTTTTTTCTTTGGCATATTATACTTGAAGTATTTCAATTATATAAGTTATTTGCATTTCATGAGCCTCAGTGGTATATAACGAGTGTCTTTATTTCAGATGTTATGTGCCAATTAAACTACAAAACAGATTGTAACAGGTGGTATAAATTAACTATAACAGATTTAACACAAGTAGTAGAAATATAAGCCTGATCAATTTTGCTGTTAACTTGAGTTACAAAGATTTTTCTGACTTATATCATGTAGAAAGGATGACTAGAATTCCTTAACTTCAACATGAAATATTTAGCTGTAGAGTCCATTTGATCAAGGAGTTACACAAATGGCAAACTTGTCAAATGCTTATACCTATATTAATGTTTGCAATGGTACTGTGCCAAAAGTGTGGATATCAGTTTGGACAATGTATCCCTCTTAAGTAAATAACTCCTCTATGATAAAACAGATTAAAAATCAGAGCCATGTGATGTTGAAAGACAATAATTAAACTAATTAAGTTGGTAAAATATATTGCTTAGTTTAGGCGAAGGTACATTTATTTCTATGTACATTCTATCCAAAGGTACTCAATTAGGCTCTTCAAGTAAGGAGTTAGAATAGAATGTACATGGTAGAAATACCTTTTCTTAAACTAACAACTAAATTTTGGTAACTTCTATTTTGCCTAGTGGCTAGTATATATTATTTATATACTCAACTTAAAAATTGTTTAAATTTAGTCCAAAGGTTTGCACTTCGACCCCTCAGGTAAGGAGTTGTATTGAATGTAGATGGTAAGAAATGACTTTCTCTAAATTAACAACTTCATTTAACAAACTTCATCTTCGTTTCATGATTTACCAGTTAATTACTAAATTTTAAAATGTTTACATTTTTCAAACTAAAAAATATTTATTATTATCTTCTTCAATAATTTTAGTAAAAACTATAACATCCTTACACCAGGGTTGAAGTCTATTGGCTGCATTCCTCTGCAATCAAACGAGGCTATTGGTTTGAAGTCATTACATCCCTCTGCACTTAATTTTTTCACTGTAGACGCTAATACATCTGTAAAAATAATTTGTTGTTATATATGACTAGCTGCAATCAAAAGTTACACAATCCTATTGTATACAACAAGTGTCAGATATAAGATTTCATCAAATCAAGCAAATTCATATTATGTTTTTGTTAAATTGAAACTTTACACAGTATTGCTAATTGTCTCTCACAATAAAAATGTCAAATACAAGTTCCATATGATATAATCAATACTAATGTTCTTCAACCTTTGTAAAGGTTTAGATATTCACTGGTTATGAATTTCTCCGAACAAAAACGTAAAATGAATTACCTCACATTAGCTATGTCCACACTAGTGCGCTTTCAAGTTCAACTTGTGTTTCAACGTTCCTTTCGACATTCAATTCCACATCCGTCAACACATGCCTTGATGACTGTGCTAGGATGCATGCCTTTCCCAGTCCACATACCTCACATACCGGTGTTTCAATTATTCGGCAAGTCACAACGGGAGTGCTATATCGTCTAGACACGTGTGCACCAGTCTGCCCAGCCCAGTCAGTCAGCAGTTGTCAGCTAGTGTTCATGCTCTGTTCCCGCTTTCGTGCTTCATGTATTAAAATAAGTGTTTTTGTTTGTGTTATTTAAGATGAGATGAGTGGTGTTTCTATATTAATTAATTTCAGTATTATCATTTTTCTGTTTTGTTTATCTATAAAACTACAGTTTAAACAAAATGAGTAAATAAACAACAGACATTAGAGCTTTTTTTTAAATAAAAGAACCAGTGACCGTGTCTAAGAACGATGAAGAAGCGGAATCTGAGTGTTTAATAAAAGCTTCCCCAGGCTGTTCAAAGTCTTGCCATGATGTAAGTAAACAAACTGATTCACTTACTTCTTCTTATGATGAAGGAGCCTAAAAAAAAAAAAAATGGACCTTGGTAATATAGAGACGCGCCCAATTTTGACTACATATCCACTTTCAGACTTTAAAAATTCAAAACGAGCATTTACACCATTTTATTTTAAGAAATTTGAATGGCTAGAATACAGTATAAAGAAAGATGCTTGCAGGATATTTTCTTCTAACAATAAAGAAGTATCTGTAACTGAAAAAGGCATAAGTAACTGGAAGAAGATAGGGGAAAAATTAGAAAAGCATGCGTCCAGTGAAAGTCACTTATTTTCCATGGCGAAGTGGCATAACTATAGAAAGCCAAAGGATACAATTGCTTCGGAAATATCATCATCTCATAAAGAGCTTATTTCTGAAAATCGTGAATATTTTAAGCAAATTTTGGACCTTTTGTTATTTTTGGCCAAACAAGGAATGCCTTTTCGTGGACACGATGAACAAGAAACATCAGGCGACAAGGGAAATTATTTAGAGTTATGTAAATTGTACTCAAAATATGATGCTAAATTCAAAGGAAAATATAAACGATATTTCAATTTAACAAGTCATGACTTTCAAAACAAAATTTTTGAAATTGTTACTGAAGAGGTTTTATGTACAATAGTGAATGAGGTAAAGGAATCTGGATTTAATGCCTTAATGGTCGATGAAGCAAAGTCATACAGAGTTGAACAATTGTGTATTTGTATAAGATATTTGTTTGAATCAGAAGTTAAAGAAAGATTGCTAACAATGAAGGATGTTTCTCTAGATCGTAGTGCTCAGTCCTTACCAAACATTATTTTGAACTACCTTAAGGAAGTAGGTATATCTGCTACTTTAATAGGTCAATCACATGATGGCGCTAGTGTAATGTCCGGAGTAAAGAATGGGCTACAAAAAATCATCAGGGATACCCATTCTCTCGCCATGTATGTGCACTGTTTAGCACATAAGGTTAATTTGGTTCTTGTAAACTCTTGTAAAAGCAATAACTACAGTTGTTTCTTCTTTAATGTGATGCAGTCACTATATGAGTTTTTTCTAACCCTGATATGCATGCAGAATACAAAATACTGCAAGAGGAGCTACAGATCAAAGTCCCAGGCCCACATGAGATCCACAAATTAAGTGACACTAGGTGGTCATGTAGGGCTACTGCTGTCCAATCTGTTAACAGAAATTTTGATGCAATTCGTGCCGTCCTCAAAAAGATTGCTAATGATCTAAGGAATTCGAAGTCTCCTCAGGCCAAAGGATTACTGGCTTCAATTACATCCATGGACTTTGTAGTATGTTTAATATTTTTATTGGAGTGTTTAACTGATATAAATATCCTCAGTAAAGCGCTTCAGAAGGAGGACTCTTGCATAGCAAGATGTGCGAAAGTAGCAGGAGCAATTATCATGAAGCTCGAGTCAAAAAGAAGTGAAAACGGCTGGAAGAAAAAGTGGAATGAAGTAATGGAGTTTTCAAGGATTCACGAACTACATTTATTCCCTGAAAATATTTGCATCACAACCCAATCCAATGAGACTACCACAACATCTCATTCCTTGGAAAAAGAAAGTCATTCGACTTCAAGTTCACATATTGCGCCCAAACGTTGACGAGTTATTTCAAAAACTCTTAATGAATATTTTGTAATGTCTACTGTTGGACAGTCAAGAGGAGTCGATACAGAGAGTTTGAGTGATAACAGTGAAGTGAACAGCAAGGTACAGTACCGTTGTGACCTTTATTATCCAATACTTGATATTTTGATCAGTAAACTCAAAAGAAGGTTTGTCGGTGAAGCAATGGAAGTAGCAAATGCGAGTGAAGAGTTCCTTTGCCTCAATGTAGAGAAATCTGAATCGTTTATACAGAAATATCCAGAGTCCAGATCTGTTCTACTTTCAGCAAGAAGAGCAACGTCATCCGCATAAGCTAATACATTTACTTTTGATCCAACGTGAGACCACTCCTTGTATTACTACGGTAAAAGGCATTCCTTCCAATCAAGGTCACAAAAACTGGTCTGCTCTTGTTAGCTGTGATAACAATCAGGTGCATGTGAGATTACTTCTTGTATTACTAAGGTAAAAGGCATTCCTTCCGATCAAGGTCACAAAAACTGGCCTACTCTTGTTAGTTGTGATAACAATCAGGTGCAAGTGAGACCACTCCTTTTATTACTACAGTATTCCAATCAAGGTCACAAAACTGGTCTGCTCTTGTTAGTTATGATAAGAATCAGGTGCATGTGAGACTACTCCTTGTATTACTACGGTAAAAGGCAATCCTTCCAATCAAGGTCACAAAAGCTGGTCTGCTCTTGTTAGTTATGATAACAATCTCAAAAAACGTATATTGTTTTTATACAACAACAAATTGTACTCATATCGAGGAATTAGCTTAATAAACACGGTTCATTGTTCTCGTAAAAGTTAATTTTA
>JAQJVL010003082.1:0-37440 GCA_035578905.1 Stictocephala bisonia | reverse complement strand
CATAATCTCTCCAAATATCTTCCTTTCCGACTTTAGCATTGGCATCACCCAATGTAATTTTTATATCATAATTAGGGATGTCATATATCATTTCTTCTAACTGTCCATAAAATTCATCTTTGGTTTCATCTTCTTTATCCTCAGTTGGAGCATACATATTTATCACAGTCATGTTCTTAAATCTACATCTTAGTCTAATCAGGCACAGCCTTTCATTCACAGCCTCAAATTTATTTAGAGCTTCCAACAGAGTTTTTTTAATAGCAAATCCAGTTCCTGCTTGGTGTATTCCATCATCTCTTCCGCTGTAGTATATAGAATATTTTCCAGAGTTAATTATACCACTAAAGGGCCATCTTGTTTCTTGGAGAGCCACTATGTCCAAGTTGTATCTTTCTAGTTCATTGCATAAAATATTGACTGCTCCTGGAATAGCAAGCGAGCGAATGTTCCAAGTTCCAAATCTTAAGTCCGTTGAGCGAATCCTATGTCGTTTTCCATTTAATCCGGTCTTTTCCGAGGCATTTTGTTGACGGTTCATAACCAGAAGATTTTTACAAGGTAAGGTGGTTAGCCCTATGCTCAACCCCCAATATGAATGGAGGACCGCACCTACTTATGGTCAAACAAAGATAAGTTGTGAACAAAGACAGATGCTATTTGGTAAGGATCATTAATAATTTCCCCCTCAGACTCAAGCTCATTTATGACATTAGAAGATTGTTTATTTGCCAATCTGTAGCTGTTGATGATCTTCGAAGTTGCTCTCGCTGGGCTATGGCTTAGAGATATTGATGATTGGACCTGAGTAGATTTGGACTCGTTGATAAGTTGATAAGTCTTCTTAAAGTTTTATAATTTTTTTTAACTCTGGATCTCCACAAGGATGCAAAATATAAGCATCCTGTAAACGGTGGCGGCTCTGAGTCACGACCAGTGAGCCACTTAGGCCTTCCAGATTCCGTCACTTTCTTCTTAACAAGTGGAAAGGATGTAAGAAAATAATGAAAAAAATATCATTGAATTTAGCAAACTGCTGGTTCACGGAGTGATGCCTGAAAATAGAAGCCCAAGATTCTTTTTGGAGAAGTTCTCTGAAACATTTTTTTATTTTTTTGGTAGGAATCATGAGACATTTGATGGGTAAAACTTGGTGGATCTTTATAAGTTGAAATCAATACTGAAATTGATTGGCCTTCATGGTCTGATAAGCAAGTGGTAATAATGTTAGTTATATAAAATGAGCGAGAGAGATTTGTAATGTCACTACCTCCATTGTTAGATGGTCGTGTAATGCCATGTATAGTAGTAACAAGATTAAAACTGTGGATTAAGTACAAGAACTGGGCGGATTCCTGAGATGGTACCAGAATATTTATATTAAAACTGGTTTATATAATATTGATAATATATAAACTGGTCACACTGCTGGAAATAGTGACCAGTTAATTTTCCGAATTTTTATAGTTTTGTTTTGTAAAATGTCTTTATATGTGGAAATAAATCATTATTCATCATTCATAATTATTAATTATTCATCACTGAAAAAAATCAGACTCATGTACAAAAAGCAATACTAGCAGAAGTAAGATTAGCAATTTCTTTGCTTTTCTGGCAAATAGCTATTCATGTTTGATGTATCTGTATTATGTACAGTATCAAAAAAATTCACATTGCAATCGTTCCTGAAGTGCTTAAAGCAATAATCACATGGTCAACCATTTTATTAAGGTACATAACATTTCAACTAATAGTGCTTTCTGACAAAAATATACAATAAAATAATCCTTCATCTGTAGTTTCATGTTCTCGAAACAGTCAGTTCACTATGACCTCCAAAGACGGAAGCTGATGCTGGTAACATATATAAAATATTTGAACGGGCATTTTTGCAAATTTTCAGTTAGCATAATTTTGTTACTAATTGTTAGGCCTGCAAATGGTATACTATATTGTAATGATCCATTAATTTAATATCGTTTACAAGAAACGAAAGTACTTACCATTTCCATTAGATTATTCTGTGACTTTCGACCATAATCTCTCATTCATTAATTTGTTGTGGTAGCGCATATAGCACATGTTCCACAGTGAAGCATACTTTTACACTGTAGCAATGAATTCTTCCACAGACATAATGAAAGCATATGTAGAAACTGAACACAACAGACAATCACTGTCTCTGTAAATGCTGAGGGCGTATCCTACGTAAGCTTCACGGGCGACATCAGCTACACCAGCGACAGCAGCTTCACTTTACAGGCGAGAGCAGCAGCAAGATAAAATCTCGTTTGTAGCTAAAAAAATACGCTCGCAACGTATGCAGGTGTCGCTCCTGTCATCCACTAAGTCGCTCCATTGCATTAACATGGGTTTGAAATTCTGCTGCTCTTGTTGCGTCACTCCTGCCGCCCAAGTAGAAAGGGGCATTAGATGAATGCGAGTTCGTTCGTTGTTGATAATGTCAAGTACGGGAAATGTACATTAGAATGTACAGAAAACGAACTGTGGTAGAACTCTGTATGCCATAAAAATTCTAATTCCAAACTGTGAATGCCTCCAGTGATAAGGCATACGCTGGAATAGTATTTGCAATAAGTAAGTGTGGGCATAGCTATTCACCTTTTACATGTACATAACTTTCATCCACTTTGCATTCATCTTGTTGATCTACCTACGTATACCTACCTCATATATTTGTAGGAAGACAAGTTTCTACCACATGTGTTTCCAGATAAAGCTCTGGTGATAGTGACTGCACTACCACTATTATGTTATAAAAGAGGTGTTGATGACATTTACTTTGCAGATATTGTAATGCTGCTTATGATTGAGAGGGAAATCCTGTTGGTTTCAAATACTTTCGAACTTGATGAGATTAATTGCTTAAATAATCTTCATTGATTAAAGGATACTACTTAATCGATAATTACTGGCGTTTTATAAGTGAATTATTATCCATTCTTCTGTAATTTCTTTGGTCTGAGGATGGTAAGTGTAGTTTACCAAAACAGATTACCATAATATTTGTACCTTTTTATACTTATATTGGTATTGTGTGACATTAAATTATTTGTAATTAATTGCTTAAATGAAATAAAATCTATAAATGATGATGTTCATGAAAATTACAAACCATTTCTAACCTCTTATTTGTACTTTGCAACATACTTTAATAATTTCTGGAAAACTCTGGAACTAGTTTTGTCCTTCACTTGAATATTAATGTTTATGTATGTATACATTTGTTCACTCATTTAAAACTAAAGATTATGTGTAAGAGATGATCAATTTCAAAGTTCTAGTTAATCAACAAATGTAATTCTTTCTTATTTAATTTAAAGAATCCTTTTGTTATAAATACATACCTAATGAATTTTCTCTAGAACAAAATTTGCATTTATAGACAAAATTGAAAGTCCCTCTTCCACCTTTAACCTCATTTGAAGCGTCTGCATCGATGGTATGCCAGTTGGGGGACTCCTCTCCACATCCAGAACATTTTACCTTCAAGCAGATATCCATATCAATTTTGTAAAAACTAGTAATAATATAATAACTTGTAACTTAGTTATTACTCACATACAGAGGACTCATGACTATTTGGACCAATGTGGCAACTATTCGATACCGGCAGCATTAATTCCATATACGTCGGAGTGCAAGGTTAAGTAGTCCATGTGTGTTAATGACCTTATAACAGCAATAATACTTAATTTATGCCATTATATGCTGTATGCACTTTTATAGTTAGTTTTAGAGCTATGTTGTTTTATTGATTCTTCAAATTAAGTTGATAACCTATTACTAAAATGTAGGCTACAGCATTTACTATACGAATAATAGATACATAGCCGAATAAATTTTGCATTCACTTACAGTGCTTGTTACCACTCCTAATTCTGAAATGATCTTTTTCGCAGACCCATTAGAATCTAGTTCACCTCATCCGTTCAATGACATGCAGTGTTTATTATAATGTTTGTGTGGCTTTAAATTTTGTTATTCCTTTCTGCTTATATTTTTTTTAGTTTAATGTTGTGCTTGTATACTGTGTTCATTCGTGTTGTTTTATTTTTTTTAATAATGGCTGAGAAATGGAAAGAAGCTGTAGTTGCACTTCACTATCCCACTGGGTCACTGACTAGTGGGAAAACGGTTTCTACAAATAACATTATGTGGGAAGCGCGGAGCCTAGAGTAACATTCTATAAATATGGAAGGCCGGGAAACATAATGTTAAGGGATCAGGAACTGAACACACCTAAATTTGCTACACATGCGTATCATTATACTCTTAATCCATGCATAAAGTAGTACAAACTTACTTGATTTTACCACTATAGAAATAATATACCTTTTTTTTAATCTAATCCAGACTGTACGGATTCCAGATTAACGCAATTGAATAGCTGCAAGGCTACTGCAATTGTCAAGAAAGAGCTTTATATGATGTTGTAACTTACAGATACCAAAATGTTGGGTATAACTATTATAGTTTATTTATTGATGTTTTTCTAGATAAAGCAATAGATATACAACACATTCTAAAGGAATGGTTCAATGGAGAATCTCCCATAATTGGTTTACTAACTCCAAAAATTTGTTGAACACAAACATACGATAATCTTCCAAGGAGACTTAGTAAGTGGACATTCATATAGTATTAAACAGTCATAACATTATTCTACTTTAATCACCATATTGGCAACCCTGGCTAGTGAAAATTCTCTAGTTTGAGTTCTAACTTCAACCTTTCTAAAGATCACAAACTTAACGAATAAGGAAATTCTATGTTATTTTTATATGAGTAGAGATAAACACAAACTAAATGGCAAATAGTGTGAGAGCAGTGGCGGCTGGCCCATAAGGACTCTAGGACGGAGTCCTCCCGTTCTTAAAGCAATAATAAATAAGAATATCAATCTGCCTGTGTCTGTTTTTAGAAATATTCGTTGTTACTGAAATGTATAACTAATATTAGTCATAAGAAATGTTTTTACAACGGTCATCATTGCAGCGATACAGCATGTTTTTA
The DNA here is from genome assembly GCA_035578905.1 of Stictocephala bisonia. NCBI lineage: Eukaryota > Metazoa > Arthropoda > Insecta > Hemiptera > Membracidae > Stictocephala > Stictocephala bisonia. The sequence continues at coordinate 32,403 of JAQJVL010003082.1, read as the reverse complement.
TAGTAGGTAGTACGTAGGGACTCCGGAGAGATGAGTCTAAAAGCCCATATAAGCTATATGGCACTAACCAGCCAATCACAGGACTGCATCAGGCTGTAATGTCAAACCATAGTGCACATTGGGACTCCGTCTACAGTAGTTGGATTTATTGCCGCCCCCTCCAGCAGAGCGCCACAATCCAGTAAATCAGTCAAATTTGTCGTCTGAATCTTATAGGTTATGTTTGACGCGCCGTGCCGGTGTAATGTTTTGTTTGTTTGAATTTTTTAGATTAATGTTTAATAACTTTTGCTTTCAACAATGAATTCAGTGAGTAATATCAGTGCTAAGTATGCAGGACGTGAGGTGGTGAGTTATGAACACAGGCTAGAATTGAAAGCATTAGGCCCACCAAGACCCGATTTAGCTATAATTCAAACACAGAAAGAATGCAAAAGTAGGAAAGGGTTTATTAGAAAATTTAATAAATCCATGTATGACTCTGCTGAGTGGTTGTGTGGATGTAATAAAAAGAATGCTTTTTTTTTGTTATTATTGTTTAGTTATGAATGTAAGTGACTCTGTTTGGACTGTCAATGGTGTTTCAGATATAAAGCATTTGTTAGTAAAAGTTAAAAAACACAAATCTAGTGAGAAACACATCAATGCTAGTATAGAATATGCTGTGCTAGGTAAAGTTAATATAGGTAGCCAATTAGACAGTGCTTATAGGTTAAATATACAAAAACATAATGAAGAAGTGGCAAACAATAGATATATTTTAAACAAATTAATTGATGCAGTGAAATTTTGTGGAATTTTTGAATTAGCTTTGCGAGGTCACAATGAACGTGACACATCAGACAATCCTGGAATTTTTAGAGGATTGATTAATCTAATGTCTGACATAGATGTCACGTTAAAACAACACATTGAAAGAACAAATAATCGGGTATTCCTGGGGCTATCTAAAACTATTCAAAATGATTTGCTTGACTCTATTTACTCAGTTTGTCATCAGCTGATTTGTGACGAAATTTCTAAGAGTGATTTTGTAGCAATACAAGCAGACGAGACTACAGACGTGGCTACTCTGTCACAATTGGTTTTTATTGTGCGGTATGAGTTGAATGGTCAAATAAATGAACGATTTATTACTTATGTAAATCCTAAGAGTTTAAATGCGGAGGGAATCAGTGACGCCATTTTTCGTGAGCTGGAGAAGCTTCGATTAGATAAAAAACCCGAAAAAGTAATAGCTCAGAGCTACGATGGCACTTCTACTATGAGTGGACCACATACAGGAGTGCAAGCTCGAGTGAGAGAAATATACAAAAACGCCCATTATGTACATTGCTATGCACACCAGTTAAATTTGATTGTAGAGAGATGTGCCACACAAAATAAACAACTAAAAATATTTGTTAGTAATATTGAAGGGTTTTCATCTTTCTTTTCTCAATCCACCAAACGTACTAGTGTACTTGATAAAATCGTAAAGAAACGATTGCCTACAAATCCAGCAACTAGATGGAATTTTAAATCAAGGATTGTTGGCACAATACGCAAGTATAAAAATGAAATTTATGAGTGTTTAGATAATATTGTGGATGACAATACCAATGATTACAACACAATCAATAAAGCCATTGGTTTACAAAACCTGCTTAATAATGATGACTTTAATTTTTGGCTTAACTTTTTTAATAACATTATGCCCCATGTAGATATACTTTACAGTGAGTTACAACATAGAAGTATTGATTGCATTAAAGCGCGCAAATACGTTGATGAGTTCAAATCAGCTGTTGAAACAATAAGGAACTCGCCTGACCTCGACTTACCGGCCGGAAGCTCAGTGGAATGCAGCCGCGACGAAGACTTATCGTCTGAACCCAGAACAAAACGAGCTCGCTTTAGTGATAGAAAAAACATTGTTGCTAAAGAAATATGTGATGTTATAACTACCGGTATAAATGATCGATTCAGTTTTTTGGATCACTTATCTGTTGGTGTACTTTTTGAGCCAACCTTATTTGCAAAACACAAAGAGACATTTCCGGAAAGTGAACTAGATACCGCCGTTAAATTGTTTGGATTTAATAAATTAGAGCTGCGACAAGAACTGTTAGTTATTTATAACAGAAATGATTTTAAAACTGCTAAGGGTTTGCTAATGTTATTGAACTTTATTTATGATAATAATTTAACACATGTACTCCCTGAATCAGTAAAACTGTTAAAAGTTATTTGCACGATTCCCATGACAAATGCAGAAAGCGAAAGGTGCTTTTCGACCCTAAAACACATTAAAACATTCACGAGAAATACAATGAGAGAAGACCGACTTAGTGCGTTAGCAATGTGTTCTATTGAAAAAGGCCTTTTGAAAACTCCAAATTTTAACGAGCACGTCATAAAACACTTTTTGGAGCAGAGGGACCACCGGATGAATTTCTGCTTCAAACAGCTTAATTAAGGTATGTACGCCACATTCAGTTATTCCGTTTGTAGAGTTAATAGTCAAATTGTACACTAGGCCTAGTCATTACTAACATTATTTACTTATTTTTTTTAATTTATTCCGCGCTAAACAATTCCACAGGGATAGAGAAAGCCACTTCTCCGTCAAAATGTAATAGTTTTGGTTTCGCGCGGCGTACAGCAATTTGCGTTACTACGTATTACAATACAAGCAGACAGTGGAAAATTCATCATGGCGACGCGGCATAGTTGGCCATTAGATTGAGTCCTCCTGAGATTTTAACCCACCAGCCGCCACTGTGTGAGAGAGATGGAGAACTTCTACAATCATAGTTCCTCTTCGGTGGAACAGTGCTGCAAGGTAGTCTAGTCTGCAAGTTTGGCTATTGAAGGACATAGGCTACCAGTTCCAATTGTATTATTTAGCTTCAGTTCATAATTCACTATCATTAAAATTGTTTTTCAGTAAAATTAGTTTTTTCACATATTGTATTTTTCCCACACATTGTTAAGAAATAATATTGTTAAAATTGATAAATGCAAAAGTTTTTATAATCACATATGCATTTACGCACTATGACTATGAATGTATGTAATGTGCATGTATAATGTTACTATCATGATTAATTGAAAATGTGGACAGTTTGTTATTTAATTTTTTTATAAATTCACTTAGATCGATAGATTAAAATCATTAAATGAAATTGATTTTAGAGCTTAATAGCAGGTCTAAGATAAAACTCTGTGGCACATAGAAAGAGAGTTGAAATGCTGACAGAGACTACATCATTAGGTGACTGTGTGTGGTGTAGTCACACATGTGCTGATCACATGCCAGTTACCGTGGGTTTAAGTCTACTTGATACTTTAACTTTTTTTAAATGGGCTCATGCACAAGAGAGCCTGATTTTTCTTGAGACCCTATTAATTATGGTGATCTTTATTCTGGAACTCTCTATAAGTAATTAAGAGTGTACATGCAGATGATGACATGCCCTATATGTGCATTCTTCTCATGTAGAGTAAGATGATGTTGTCAGGAACACTGGTTTCTGGTGTTGTATTGTGCTGATCCACATGTCTTTTTTCATTTGAAGGAGATGGTAAACACGATTGTTTCTTGGATTTAAACCCTCACTATCGTCAAAGATATTTTGCTCTTTGAAAGGTTCTCTGTAATACTCTCCTTGATGACTAATCCCAATGCCCTTTATTAATATCTCCTTTATGGAAACTTCAGTACAGTCTTGACCATTCGATATTCTCATTCAACATGTTATCCGACATCATAATAAAAGCCAGTACAAGCTAGAAATGTGTGACGAGTGTCAAGTATTGACTCTACCACAAGACTACTCCTTGCATGATAGACTATATTGACGTGTTAAGCCACTTCAGCTCAAATCTATGATGACCTGCTTTATGTCATTGTTATTTTATAGTTCAGTGCAGTGTTAACCAGTCTATTGTTGTGCGTTATAGTTTAGTGTATGTTTATTTTAGTCATTATAGCATTGGTTTAATTATTTTACAGTGCATATTGCATTATTAACTAAACAAAAAAAAGGAAGAAAACTGTTGTATCAATGCAAGAACAATTTATAGGTAGCAAATGACAATAGTGTTGGGCGAGTAACAGTAGGAGATAGGAAAAAGATGTCAGTTGGAGTAGAAAAATGGTATTCTTCAAGAGTCATGGAAGGAGCATTAAAGAAGAGATAAGCTATGAATAAATGTGAATATGAACAAGTGAGGCTTTATTAGTATGGTTTACCATTACAGGGACTAAGGAGTGCAATGCATTTTAGAATTCAGGAAAAAGCATTGCATTTTAGAAATGAATTTAACAAAGGCGACACAGTGTTGGGTGGAAGAGGCATTACAGAATCTGTCAATTAAATATTAGTGGTGAAAACTATCATCAAATGTTGAAGATATGATAGAATTAAAACAAATTACTCTTAAGGACACAAAGACGGTCTTACATGCGATCAAATAATTAACTGTGATGAGATAAAAAAAATCATACATTATAAAAGGAATTATATGGATAATTTATCATGTTTACACATAAATCTATTCCGTATGCTTTACAGAATGAGTTTCTTCACGTAGTATTCTCATTTTATATGACTATTGTTTGTTTAATTTACTATTATAAATGCTCTTATCTAATATTTTTTTGTAGTCTACCCTTACCTTTAGAATCCAAGTAAAGTCACTTGGTGTGTACAGTGATTTTATCCCCTCCAGGTTACACTTAGCTAACAATGTGAATACCTGAAAAAATAAAATAATCATTTGAGAGGCTGCTGTATCGCTCCAGGCAAAACACCAAAAACATGGGTTTCTATTTCAACAATTCAGTCCAAAATAATGATCATATCGCAAACCTTGAAGTGACATTTGATAAACGAAGAACTGTTCTAGTGGAACATTAGTAAATTTTCTGTACAAAATTGAGAATTTTTATTATTTTTCTAGAGTTAAATTTGTTTAATTTCACTTGTCATTTATGACGACTTTAAATTTTAAAACTAATAATATAAACTTATGGTCCACTAGATTGGACCTTTGATAATCACACAGTGTTCACTATAACTCATTATAATAAACATCAACCTTACAGTTGAAATAGAACACATATTTTGGCCCACTGGCATAAACTTACATGTCTACTTTAGGGTTGTCGACTTCTCTACTATCAATCATCAATCAATCAATCAATCATTGACTATGACTTGGCAGTTTGGAAAATGGACACCTAGACAATTTAAGTGAGAAATCTACTGAAAAAGGAATATATTTTACATTATTGCAACTACAAGGTATGCTATAGGTTAGACACAAACTAACATAGCAATCCCAGTTAATGTTTATGTTGGCAATCTAGATATTCTACGCCAACGTAACATATATTTAGGTTTATTGTCTATTCTATTGTATATGTAAATGAGAATTAAATTTTTCAATCTCTTGATATTGAAATTAGGATCAATAAATTAAAATTTGAAAGACATTCTCTTTGTAACCGATATACACTATAAGTTACAAAAAGCATTAACAAGAGCCGACATCTTGGATCATCACTTTTATTCTTTACTTATAAGAACCAAGGGATCCAGCTTATTTACAAGGAAAACTACACAACTCCTGTGAATTGAACTCAGTATAGAACGCTTTGAAACAAAAAAATTATCTCTACCAATCCAAAAAAAGTTGAACATATTTTTTTAGTTTTGAATAAATGCTTTTTATGAACATTTTTGTATTCTCAGGTTTGCTTAGGATAGACTTTGAATAACTAATGTTTGAATAGTCCAGAACTTATTTCTGACCTGGAGAGTAACAGTACATCCTATTATTATTTTTCATTGAAATACGAACTGTCTATATATTAGACTGGTTGTTTATATGTTTGCTAGTTCTGAACTTCAATCCATAACTAAAGAGAACAATCAAAATTGTTTGAAATAACTTCTGAATAAATAATGTTATCAGTCCATAATTATGCTATCGGTACTATCCTAATTAGTTAAAATCAAAATAGACGGTAAAAAAGTTACCTCTGTGTTGTTCCGCCACCAATCATGCGTTTTTTGGCACTACCGGTTTCGAAGGATGTCCTTCATCTTCAGGTCCACTTAGGCTTCACTTAACACACTAAAATTCAAATTCTTCTACTTGACCGTTTGAGTTTGAATCACCAACGGTAGATTTAGATGGGGGTTGGTAGATTTAGATGGGGCCATGAATCACCTAATCTACTTTCCTTCAAAATACCCTCCTCCTCCAACAACACACTTGTCCCAACGATCAAACAGTTGTTCAAAACAGTTGTGGCACTGATTTAAAAAAAATTATTTAAATGATTTTGTCTCATTTTTTCGGACAGCTTCAGCCTCTGCAAATCATTTTCCTTTTTTATTGATGTTTTCACCATGTGAACAGGAAGAAATTGACCAGCATGACGTCAGACTGCTACGTACTAACAGGGGTCAATGTGCAGGGGTATTGTCATGCATCAAAATCCAACTGTTTTCTGCCTATTTTTCAGTCTGTTTTCTCCTAATGGTGTTTCTTGAGCCCCTAAGAAATTTGTTGTGGATACAGTCATGTGATAAATTTACCTAATATGCGATTTCAGTGCTAAGAACTGAATAAATTAGATAAGCCAATAGAGCTGCCAATTCTAGCTTACATTTTTTTTCAATAAATTTGGTTAAAAATTGTCCCAGACTGATGACATTTTATTATTTAGCCCATCTTTTATCCTAATAACATGGTCACAATTTATATTAGGAGAAACACCCATATTACTAAATGTTATTCACCATCCCCCATCTAAATCTACCGTTGGCGATTCAAACTCAAACTGTCAAGTGGAAGAATTTGAATTTTAGTGTGTTAAGTGAAGCCTAAGTGCACCTGAAGATGAAGGACATCCTTCGAAACTGGTAGTGCCGAAAAATGCAAGATTGGTGGCAGAACAAAATAGAGGTAACTTTTTTACCATCTATTGTTAATTTTATCAGGTTCAAATTACACAATTCTAAAACTGGGAAATAAGACATGTTCTTAAATGAACAGTCTGGATTTAAAAAAAGATTAACCTACTTTTATTCAATTGTGCATAAAGAAGGTAGAATATGTATATTAATAACTTATGATAAAACTATATTTGTTACTATATACCTGACTGTATCAACCTTACTTGATAATGACAATATAATAGATGACCCAGCTAATGTATACCAAAAATTTAATAACTTTTTGTAACATTGTAAAGAATGATTTCTCACCATACCGAGACAAAATCTATCTAATGCATTCGAAGATAATAAATAAATATATAGTAAGCAATATCGGTGTTTCTCCTAATATAAATATTGACCATGTAATTAGGATAATAGATGGGCTAAATAATAAAATATCATCAGGCTGGAATAATTTTTGACCAAATTTATTGAATTTAAAAAATGTAAGCTAGAATTGGCAGCTCTATTGGCTTATCTAATTTATTCAGTTCTTAGGACTAGAATCGCATATTAGGTAAATTTATCACATGACTGTGTCCACACAAAAATTCTTAGGGGCTTAAGAGATGCCATTAGGAGGATTTTGATGCATGACAATACTCCTACACATTGACCACTGTTAGTACATAACTAGCTGGTTACCACGCTAGAACATCCTCTCTACTAGTCTGACGTAATGCTGGTAAATTTCTTCCTATTCACACGGTGAAAACATCAATAAAAAAGGAAAATGATTTGCAGATGCTGAAGCTGTCCGAAAAAATGAGACAAAATCATTTAAGTACATTTTTTAGATCAGTGCCACAACTGTTTGATCGTTGGGACAAATGTGTTGTTGGAGGAGGAAAGTATTTTGAAGGAAAATAGGTTAGCAAGTTTTTACCTTTGCCCAATATATATATATACGGGTGAATGGTACGTGGTGTTTAAAAATTTAAGGGCTTAAACTACATGCTTGGGACTACTTAAAAACGCAAATTTCAGTTTTATATCCCAAATGGTTAGTGTGGTATGTTCAAATTAAGATTTCTTTTTAAATCGTGGACCTAACCATAAAAAAGCTTTATTACTTACACAAAAGATCATATTTTTTAAACTATGACACCATTTTTTAAATTTACATTAAATTTTTAACAAGAATAATGAGCTAGAAGCCTGCATAAATTAAGGTTGGTACTTAAAATTATGCTTTAAAGTAAAAAAATCATGTTTTTGTAAAATTTTAAACAATGTTTTACGCGTTGTTACTAAATTATGGTAACGGATATAATGTGTCAAGCTATATAGAAAACTGCATAATTTTATGTTCTTTCCAGTGATATGCTTTTGTTTGTATTATCGTACAATGTTCCGTTTTTTATTATTATTTGAATAGAAAGAAACACAGTGGTTAAAAAATTGTGAGACTATCTTACTAGCCAGCAACTAGGACTGGACATTCAAATAACGTTATGTGATTAAAAACACATGTAAATCAGGGATGAATGGGGTTTTACCACAATTATTAGACCCGGCATACACCCCAACCTTACCAATAGTTTGTCTTTGTCCTTAATGACTGGGAAATTCCACTACCTGCTTAGTTTAGCAAAAGTTAGTTTCTTTTAAAGCAACCTTATCACGAGGAAAACTGGAATCCATTATCTGTTTACTCTTTAGACCGGGTCTGTGTATAAGATATTCAGTTCTGTAGCATCATGGAGTTCACTACAAGAGAATATTCAGAAATGCATTTTGTTTATGGATTTTGCAACAACAATGCACTTACTGCGCAAAGAGAGTACAGTTTAAGGTACCCAGATTGAAAAGCTCCCAGCCCACAGGTGTTCACTAGATTTCACCAGAGGTTAGTGGAAAGTGGAAAAGTTCAAAGAAAGTCTTCTGAGGTAGGTCCAGTTAATTATGATGTAGGTGCTAAAGAATTGATTCTAAATACCTTTCAAGAAAACCCAGAGAGTAGTAGTAGGGCAATTGCGGCACAACTAAATGTTTCACAGTGGAAAGTGTTGGATATTCTTCATAGAAACAAGTTTCATTTATACCACTTCACGCCTGTACAAGCACTTGAAGCTCAAGACTTCGCTCCTCGTGTTCAGTTCTGTAGATGGTTGCTCGATAACGATATTGAGCAGTATCATTTCTTCAAAAAGATCCTTTGGACAGATGAGGCCATATTTACAAGACAAGGAATCTTTAATACACATAATATGCACATGTGGGTGGAAGATAACCCAAGAGCAACCAAAGAACAATCTTTTCAAAGGAGACTTCACATTATGGTATGAGTTGGGGTAGTAGGTGAAACGCTTATTGGCCCACATTTTTTAGAGGGAAACCTTAACGGGGAACGCTTTTTGGACTTTTTACAGCACAGTCTCCCTTTGCTGCTAGATCATCTCAACCAAGGAAAAAGAGACAGTCTCATTTTCCAACAAGATGGAGCTACACCGCATTTCACCGCAGAAGTGCGTCACTGGTTGACGCTCAATTATCCTACATGGATTGGACGGAGTGGGACCGTACCGTGGCCAAGTAGATTGCCGGACCTTAGTTCCACGGATTTATGTGTATGGATGGATGAAACAAAAAGTCTATTCTGCACCTATCAACACAGAACAAGAACTGAGGGAGAGAATAACTGCGGCTGCTGAAGTAGTGCGCCAAGAAGTCTATACAAAAGTAACAGTTCAACAAATGCGCAAGAGAGCACGGGCCTGCATTAGAAATGGAGGAAGACAGTTTGAACATTTGTAAATCTTATTCTTTTAAGTTGACCTTTTTTTCAATTATTTTTACGAATGTAATTAGTATGTCTTAATATTATGTCAAATCAAAGTATTATAATCTTTATTATAATAAATAGTCAAAGCTTCAAGTTTTCTGCAAACTGTGTTTTAATTCAGTTTCACCTAACATTTTCGATGACGAAACAAAATAATTAAAATCACAATTATACCATTGAAAAGAACATTAAATTACGCAATTTTCTGTATGGTTTGACTCATTAAGTCCGTTACCATAATTTAGTAACCACGCGTAAAACTTTGTTTAACATTTTACAAAAATATGATTTTTTAATTTAACGCATAATTTTAAATACCAAATTTAATTTACGCATCTTACTAGCTCATTATTCTTGTTGAAGATTTAAAGTAGATTTCAAATATGGTATCACAGTTTAAAAAATATGATCTTTTGAGTAAGTAATAAAGCTTTTTTTATGTTTAGGTCCACGATTAAAAAAAATCTTAATTTGAACATACCACACTAACCATTTGGCATATAAAACTGAAATTTGCGTTTTTAAGTAGCCCCAAGCATGTAGTTTTAAGCCCTTAAATTTTTAAACACCACGTACCATTCACCCTGTGTATATATATATATATATATATATATATATATATATATATATATATATTTCAAACAATTCCGGGAACTTTTTGACTATACCTTGTAGATTCACAAGTAGGAATATGAACATTATATGTAAACATTTTTAATGAACACAATACTAGAAATAAAAATGATTATCATAGAATAAGAGGACAACACAATCCAACTCAAATCAGCCCATATGTGAATAGGGTACAATTAGTACAATAAATTACCGAACAAGACCTCTTCAAAAAATCTTGTAGGATACTCGTACATATTCAAAATTGATTTGAAAAATTGGCTTATTAAAAAGTGTCTTTACAGCCTTGATATGTTTAGAGGGTAGGTATACTTTTTTAAACTATTCAAAGTCATTTAACATTCATTATCTAATAAAAGGTCTAAAGTTATCTGGGTACTACCAAGTGATCTGTTATAGGTTATAATTACCAATGCTTTCGAAACTTCACTTTTGTTAACTGACCACTTTTTAATCATTGATGTATTATGTAAATATTAGTGCTTGATCTTTGTATATATGTGTGTGTTTATTCAATTGACATTTAATTACTTGACAATGAAACCTTGAGTTTCGAAACCATTGGTTGTTTCAACCAAAAACAGATTACTTGGTAGTACCCAGGTTACTTTTAACCTATTTGATAAACTAAATGATTCAGCGGCTATTCCATCATGAAATTTATTATCTTATCAATGTATGTTTTTTATTTCTAGCATGTATTTTCTTTTAATAGGCCTATGTACTTTATATTTTAGCATGCTACTTTGATTTTTACATGAAATTTTAGTTTGACTGCTAAATTGCTTGAAATGACAATTGTAATGCATGTTTTCGTGTTTACTACAGTAAATTATTTTGATTTTATATATTTTAGTATAACAAGATTGCCTATTTTATAGTGTGACTAATAAAATATAATTTCCTTAATATAAACTTTACATGTTCAAATAATTTACTTACCACCATGTCGTTAGAAATATATCATCACCTCAATTTAGATCCTAAAAATACATAATAATTTTAATAAATTTAATGCCTACAAATAAACCTTCCTATTTTTAGTGCAAACAGCCGGAATGACAGTTCAGAAAGCCAGACACCCAATTTGGTTACCATGCAGTTTCTTAATACTCAACAAAATTTGATAACTTTGCTTGAAACAGGTCAAGAATTGGCTATATTTTACAGAGAAAAAAAACAAAATCACAACTTTTAGCACTTTGACACAATTCTGTTTATTTAAATGATATTTTAATAATTTTTTATAATACTGTTTATCAAATCATGTTTTTTGAATACAAATTTCGAAACTATTTTGGTCTAGAGCAATTATTTACTTATCGAGATATCATAGAAAAACTACTTTCATGCGAAAGGCAATTTGTGGCCATTACGCGATCATTATAACACCAACTATTAACCACAAAACATAATTCACCCATATGAATGCTGAAGGGACCGCCAGCAGGTCGTGCCAGAGGCTGCTGAAATCAACTTCCTTGGTAGATATAAACTCATATTTCACTTTTTCAACAAGAAATCATATTTTCAGAAGTGGCAAGAAAGTTCATAACTCTCCCAATTTTAAAGAAAATAATAAGTTTTTATTTATCTGTATGTTTTATGAAAAGAAACATAAAAGAAAAAATATGCTTCTAAACAAATAATTAAATTGCAAAACCATACAATTTAATTATAACCATAGCCTACATAACATCGCTTTTAAGATTTCAAAAAAATAATATCAGTATTTGGTAATTAGGCCTATGCACTTTCTTGCCACCAAACAAATTTGGAACATTTTGCTTGAAATGGGTCTAGAATTGGCTGTATTTTCACGAGATATGCTTTTCATTCCGCGGAAATAACGTATTTTACTGAAAAATTCGAAAAAACCAATGTCAGAACTTTTAGTATTTTTGTCATATTTCTGTTAGGGCCTAATTTAAATGGTATTTGAATCATCTTTTTTTGATTTTGATGCATTTTTGCGCTGAATACAAATTTTAAAACTATTTTGGTCTATTATAAATATTTCTCGAGAAATAACGGAAAAACTACTATCGTGGCGGATCGCGATTAGCGACCATTATATACAACAATTATTAATCACAAAAACCGAATTCACTTATATTCCCGCCGGAGTGACGGCCGGCAGGCTGTAACGGAGGCCAAACACTCAAATTTAACGCAAATTACAAATTTTTTGTGAGAAAATAGACAATTAGGATAAGTTAGGTTATGTTGTTAAAAGTGCATTTTTCGAGCTGAAAAAATTATTTTACTACAAAACCAGTTATACATTTGTGTTTGGCATAAAAAAACATGAAAAATGGAAAGAGAAATTTGTTGAAAAATAACGATTTTTAAAAACGTTGATTTTTTCATTATCGATAAAAAACTAGTTTTTCGATTTTTCGGTAAAAAACCAGTTTTCGCGGATGAAATCAAACTTCTCAAGAGATATAAACTCATTTTTAACCACATTTTTAACATGAAATCATATTTTCAGAGGTGGCAAGAAAGTGCATAATTACCCAGTAGTTTTTGATAAATTAGGTTCTTTTATTATCAGAGAAAACAAATGTTTATTAAAAAACGAGTTTTCTGTGGTACAAAACAACCTCTCCTGTATCAGTTAGGCCTAATCTAATACTGTATCCTAGGACTTTTCAACAAGATATCATATTTTCAGAAGCATCTAAAATGTAACTAACTAGATTTGTATTGATTAAACTTCCTTTGGGTAAGAAAATATTTAGTAGGCTAGTAGGCCCTAACAATCGAAAGTCTTACTCCAGAAGCAATCCTAAGTAGCAATCATCATTTGTCATCATTTTAAGAGTTACAGATATTCTTGGTAACTAGAATTAAAAGGTGACTTTGTGAATAAGAACTTTTCTTAAACAAGTGTGTTTCCTTATTATTTAATATTTTAACACTATATTAATATTTAATGTTACCTACACTACTTTTACAATTTAGCTAAATTAACTAACATTATTTAAATCAATAAAGTTTATTTGATGATATAGAACATATTAACGTGAATAAAATGATACTGAATAGTTATACCAAAATTATTTCATCTAAGTTTTAATAAGTCTGTTATATATAAATATAATAGTTAAGCCATGTTTACAACGAAATGAAACATAACCATACTTCTTCCAGCCTTTATCACCGAGAGTTCATTTTTTAGACAAATAATACTATCAATGCTTTAGTTATAAGTCCATTATGTTATTACATACCTTTCTTATATTTCAGTCTATATATTCTCTAATAATTGTACTTCATTCGAATCACAACTCTTCATCTGCACTCTAGAGAATGTTGTTGTTTTGTTTGTTTATTGTTTACTGAATAAGTTGAAATGAGTTTTTAAAAATTTGTCCTTTTCTTAGTTGATTCAGGCTGACATCTAATCTAGTAGTAATATTACAGCTGTCAGCGTAGGGGATCCAATATTACCCGAAATTACCTAACTCCATGAATATATTGTACCGAAGAAGCTAATATCATAGACCTTCTATTATACCATATAATAGAAGGTCTATGCTAATATCATATTTTATTTTATTTTTTTTTCTATTCATAAGACGCCGATCGTCAGGATATGGGCTAATATGGATTTCGAATGAGTGTGATGAGTGTATATGAGCGAATGTAGTCATGTTACAGACTAAGGCCGACTATTCCTTAGAAAGTGTCATTAATTTAATTAATAGCCTAATGACAAATGAACAGCCGGTGGTTATCAGCTGATCCTTCTCAAAATGTATTGACTCTGATTTGGATCGAACTGAGAACCGCATTGATAGACCTTCTTGAAGACTGTACAAATCGGAGCGGAGGCAAAGCAACCTAGTAGGAACCAATATGTCATTAGGAGCAAGAAAGAACTACAGTATACTAATGCAACCGAATGTATAGTATTATTAAGTAATATGTACAGTATATTACTTTGACCGGGTGTTTAATCGGCGTCTTCTTGGAAAGCTATATACATATGGTGTTACTGGAAAACTTCTAAGTTGGTTTTCCAGCTACCTCCAAGACCGGCAGCTGACTGTGAGGTTCGTTTCGTCAACATCTATAACCTTCTTGGGAACATCTGGGGGGTACCTCAGGGATCAATTCTGGGGCCTACACTTTTCAATATTTTTACAAATGACATTAACAGCTGTATATCCACCGATTGTTTTTATTTATTTATTTATTTATTGAACCAACGGCAATGCCTTTTTAAACAAAGATTAACAAACATGCAGAAATAACTGTTGTACACTAAAAATATTATGAATAAACAATATGACTATCAAAAATAACAAACAATAAAAAAACTAACATGGTAAAGTAAATAAATAGTAACAACGAACATGAAATAAATTAAACTAATAAACTTTCAAAATTCAACAATGAAAAGACTAAAGCTAACTAGACTAAACAAATGATAACAATAAACCAATACTGAAAGCAAATAACAAAATAACTAGCGTTATAATGAATGTGTGCAAGTGTAATGTAATCGGATGAAGTGTGTAGGTGTGTGGGTGTGTGTGTGTATATGTGTGTAAAAGTTGGCAGGGTGTGAGTATTTATAGGTCAGTAGAAGGAGGGTAGAAGGTTAGGAAGGAGCGAGGTGAAAAAGGTTTACAGACAAGATAAGTCCATCATTTTTAGCCTCTTCTTAAATGCATGGATGCTGTCAAAGTGGAAGTCAACCTGACCAGAGATAGCATTTCCGATGCTCATTAGGCGAGGGAGTGGACTGTTCTTCAGATAGTTTCTGCTGTGGGCTCTTCTTATGAACGGCTCAAAAGATCTAGTAGTTCCTGGAACACGAAACTCGACTAGCTGCAGAAGTTCTGGGCAGTCAAGAATTCCACGAATCAACTTGAAGAGGAACACAGCATCTGCAACAGCTCTACGATGCTCCAAAGGCCGCAGGTTGAACTTCAGAAGCTCGAGTTGATCAACAGGCACATCCCAGCAACGATAGCCCAGCGAGAACCCTATCATTCTAATGAAGCGACGCTGAATTCCCTGAAGTCTGGTTATGTGAATGTCTAGGTAAGGTCGCCATACTACGCCACCGTATTCTAGGACTTGGAGTACAAAGGACTTATACAAAAGACCCAGTGAATGCGCTGAAAGACCACTCATCGCCACTCTGGCAATAAGACCGATGACTCGTCTAGCTTTTGTGCAGATGTCATCAATGTGTTGCTCACAAGATAAAGAGGATGTGAGATGGATACCAAGGTCTCTTATGTCACTACAACGTTCCAGGGTTGCTCTATCAGCAGTGTAGTTGTTGACAACAATGTTTCCCCTTCTACTGAAAGTAATTACTTTACATTTCTCCACATTAAGAGACATCTGGTTCATCTCACACCAATGCATAACATGATTAAGGGACCTCTGCAGAACATCACAGTCTTCTCTAGTCTTGATCGGGTAGAACAGCTTAATATCATCAGCATATAGTAGAAACTTAGATTCAATACTCTCGGTAATATCATTGATGAAGACATTAAAAAGATAAGGTCCAAGCAGGGAACCCTGAGGAACCCCGGATTTCACTGAGAAGGGATCAGACATACCGGAGCTATATTTCACTACTGAAAATCTATCACTCAAATAGCTATTAATCCAGGTCAAAAGAGGCTCGCAGACTCCATATCCTTTCAGTTTTTGAATCAACAACTTGTGGCACACCTTGTCGAAAGCCTTACTAAAATCTAGGTAAATGGCGTCAACCTGCAGGCCCTGAGAGAAACAAGTGTAAATAAAATTACTAAACACCACGAGGTTGGTAACTGTAGAACGGCCGGGTGTGAAGCCATGTTGCTCAACAACTATGATGTTTCTAAAGACAGGTTTCAACCTATCTAAGACAATGGCTTCAAATATTTTGACAATGGGTGACTGAATCGTTATGGGCCTATGATTACGAACGTCGCTTCTATCACCAGCCTTGAAGATGGGTGTAACGTAGCTTGTTTTTAACCCGGACGGAAAGACACCGCACTGGAGACTACTATTAAACAAGCAGGCCAGGTCCGCACTCAATAAATCACCACAGTAACGCAACACTCGAGGGGGAATACAATCAGGACCACAGCCCTTGGACACATCTAGAGAGAATCAATAAGTCTTTTAACTTCAGAGGGTGACGTCGTAATTTTGGAGATGTGTAGGTTATTTTCCTTATCGGGAAAGTCTGGAATGCAAGCACTACAGTCATTGAAAACATTAGAGAAATGCTTGGCAAACAGATTGGCCATCTCATCAGGATGGTTAGCCTCATCAGACCCAAGTCTAACAGAGGAAGAACAATTTGCTGTGCGCCTAATATTCTTAACATGGGACCAAAAAATCTTCGGGTTCCTGGGTAAGATGTCATCAATGTGAGAAATATACGACTGATAGCATTGAAAGGACCTTATCCTGCATGTGTTCCGGGCTTGGGAAAATTTGAGATAATCACTTTCTAGGCCAGATTTCTTGTAATTCTTGTGAAGTACCTTCTTCATAATCACCTGCTCCCTTAACTGCTTATCAAACCACGTTGGAAAGGAAGATTTGTTAACCCTCTTCAGAGGTGTGTGCGACTTGATAATATTGCTCAAAGAAGTGAGGTAACTATTAAAAGTGGTTTCTACACTCGAGTGAAGTGAGGCAACATCAATATGTAATTTGGATAAATCCGATCTTATCTGTTGTAAGTCGCATTTGAAGTAGTTGGGGGCATACGATGACTTCCCATTAATGGAAAGTTCGGATTCCATAGCAAGGTCAAATTCGATGGCTGGATGATGCAAATCCTCACAAGCGAGCAAATCCTGAGCCCTGCAACAGCGAATATTGGTATTCGCAAAAATCAAATCCAGTTTGTTTCCTTTATCATTCAATATGTCATTATATTGCTCAAGATCATGACTGCACAAAACATCGTACAGGAGATTTTCAGACGCTTCAGGTGAGACAGAATTTCTTAGATTAAAATCCCCTAGAACTATGATGAAATCATATTGAGAAGTTGCCAAGATAAAGTCGTCGAATGCATCACAGAATGACTGGAATTTAGATAAGGATGATCCGGGAGGAATGTAGGTGACACATAATAAAAGATTCTTTTGAAGTTCCAGCCCGACTTCAAGAAACAGTGCTTCAAATCTCAAAGCAGGATAATTGTGAACTTTAACATCTGAAAAAGTGGGAACGGCCACTAATACACCACCACCACCAACCTTATCACTAGTATCCGAAGACCTGTCGCATCTATTGTTTGATTGTCTCTTGTTTGCGGATGACATTAAAGTGTATTGCGCAATCAGATCAGAGCAGGACTGTAGAGCTCTTCAAGATGATCTACTGGCCATTCACAGGTGGTGTTCAGATAACAATATGGACCTGAATTTGAAAAAGTGTCTAGCCTTTACCTTCCACAGATCTACTGCTCCCCTCGTGTACCCTTATAGGTTGGGAGCTGATGTTTTGGGCAGACCAACAACCGTCAAGGATCTCGGAGTGGAGTTATTGCCCTCACTGAGTAGTGAAGCCCATGTTGAGAAGATTTGCATGCAGGCTGGTAGAGCACTGGGTCTTCTTGTCCGTTCTTCTAGAGACCTCTCCCAGCTGCGAACACTGAGAACTCTCTACTGCTGCAACGTGAGACCCTTATTGGAGTACTGCTCAGTGGTTTGGGCTCCTCACCAGGTGACTCTTCAAGACCGTCTCCAGAAGATACAGAACCGATTTTTGAGGCTGGTGGGGTTTCGAATTGGATATACTTGGAAGTTCCATTGTGTGAGATCCGATATGATGAATCTTCCGAGTCTGCAAACCAGGCGTGATGTCCAAGATGTTCCTCTACAAGCTGGTTAACAGACTCGTTGACTGCCCTGATCTGCTGGGTAGGATTTACTTCCATCTCCCATCTGCCACGAGATCCAGAGACCTCTTCGTACGAAGGCAACACAGAACAAACTATGCCCTGCAGTCAACTATGGCTCGGATTCAGCAGCTCGGTAACAGAGTCTCCCCACACATGGACTTCTTTGCAGACAGTGAACACCATATAAGGCGTATAGTTATAGGTTTACGTTGACGTTTTTTTTGCATGTTTGTATTTCCATAGTCGTTACTTAAATTTCTACTTGCTGTTTTCTATTAAATTGCTTTTATTTTCAGTTAGCATGGTTAGTTACTCTATATACTGTTATCATGTTCAATATTTATCGTTGTTATCTAGTCTGTAGGTCGTTGTGCTGTGTAGATGTTACTATTGTTAAGCTTCAATATCTATTTAGTACATGAAGTACAGTAAATCTTTTTCATGTTAGTCAGCCTTCCTGTTCATTGATCAGCAAATACTTACATTTCATTTTCACTTTGTGTTAAACGTAGATGGCTCCTCATTTAACATGTGTTATATTGGCTAATTTTATTATCATTGTACATATAGTTTTTGTGTTATTATTATATGTAAATTATTCTCGTTCTTTTTCATTATAGATTTAGTTTCCTATCATAAAGCTAGATTTTCTACACACTGTACCTCCCTTATCTGGCTCTAAATAAATTTGCTTGGAAAACTAACCCGCTAAGTTCGCTTTTAGGATGTATAACCCCCCCCCTCTTTGTGTTTACAAAACAACTTTTTCAAGATATCAGGTGTCAAAAAATTGTATGATGTTGCATTTACCCACCCACCCCTACACGTACAGTGATACTGACCCACCCGCCCGCCCCTACATGTACAGTGGTACTTACCCACCCACACGCCCCTACACGTACAGTGGTACTAACCCACCCACCCGCTCCTACACGTACAGTGGTACTACCATAGGACAAAACAAATTAAAAAAGCATGAAGAGAGCTCGAAGGGAGACAGAAATATTACACTTACCTACATTCTAGTTATTCAAATCGCATGTCATATCTATTTACTCTCTTGTAAAATGGTTTGTACCGTAAATAAATATTAAGTATATATAAATACTTAATTTATTTATAAATTAAACAGCTATAACTGTTATAACCTTTTTTTAATGCAAAATATATTTTATTCTTGTGTACTTGTTGGTAATCATTATAGACTTATAATTAATACCAAAAGTTACATATAAATACACCTAAACATCAAATGTCTTAAAATTGGTTCATATATTTATTTGTTACAATATGTATGATTTCTATATAAAAATAAGGCATAATTGTCTTGGATTGATCTGATAATATCTCATATTACAACAGTTTTATTTAATTCGCAAACTAGGAGTGTGATTGAATTTAGGTATTAGAATTATTGCCTCAGTGTTTGGTACCAATAAATAGCAACGGCAGAAGACGATTACAAATGCATAAAGCTTTACGGCGGGTAGGCCGCTGAGTATAAACCGGCGCAGGGCTAGGGAGTAGTGGGTGAGTGACGTGTACGTGACGTAGTGCCTGCACGTCTTTCCTTAGGAGTGTGGATAATGGGGTGAGGGGGGAGAGACAGCCAAAGTCAGCGCAGTCTGGCAAGGGCCCTGACATCTAGCCAACACGTTGAACCAGAACTACGACCAGCTCAGCCGTATGATGTGACTGTCTGGTATAATGGAAGGTCTATGCTAATATCACAGTTAAACAACTCTATTTGTGATAATATGTTTCTAATCTATTTTCTGTAATAATATTCTAAGCTTGCGTATAAAATTACTTTTACTTCTTCTGAATATAATAGACCAGCAATGAACCAATTTCCATAACGTATAAATTTTCTAAGGTTTTTTAGACTTGAGAAGGTGGTGAATAGACTGAAATTTACGCTCTGTCACGAGCCAAAACGTTCCAGCCACTGTCTGTGCACAATGAGAAATTTTTTGTTGTGTCACGACTAAACAACTTATTATAAACAGAACAATAATATATGTTCTGCCAAGTTCATACATTCCCCGTTGTGTTCTCTTCAAAACGGCAATGCTCTACGAGAAGACAGCAGTGTGGAATGTGAAGAAATTAAAGAGAATGGAACATCCAATAACACATCTCATACACCAAAGTTAACGCAAGAGCGTCTCTGTTGCACCTTGCCTAGGAGAAAATTCATGTGGTTGTCAAAGAGAAAGTTCATGTTGTTAATGGGTGTTGAAAAACAGAGATATCATACGAGAAGTGTGTTAATATAGTGTGCATTAAAAAGTCTTAAATTGTAGATTGTTATAAATAAAATTCAACAATCACAGTCAGATTAGATCTGGACATTTAGACTGGTATATCGTCTATTGGAAGGCGTATATCTTAATGAACAGAATGATGTTATTTCATAATTACATAGCGCCATCAGGTACTAACTATTTTCAATAATATTATTTATTTTACTTATGTAAACACTTTTCAATACGTGTTTTGTAATAAAGAAATTACATAATAATAGTATCAGCCGATTGATCAAAATCGGATAGTTGTTTGTTGTATGTTCTAAAAGGTGACCCTGTTAAACATTTGAGATATAGTATTTTTTTATAGGGAAGTTTTATTCAGCACTTTAGCGTCAAGTGGTTACCCCCTTGACTCGAGCTTCTGCTTGTGTGAACAATCATCAACCAAGGCCGATTAGGAGGAAAGTTCTTTGTGGCTTTCCCCACTCTCAACGTAGACAAGTACTGGTTTGGTTTCATTAGTGATCCATATTCACACAATCTGATCCAAGACCTAGATGGAATTTTTATAAAGCACACTGGGAGTCCCTTAACCAGGCTCAAGGATAGCATCAGGTTAATTTCTCCTACAATAAGAAATTATGATTGTTTCACAGTATCATCTTGTCTACTGCTAAATCTTGCATACAGAAAGAATACAGAAATGAGTAGACTAGGATGGAATAAGGAATCAGATGACCTTTACTTATAGTGTCTGGTGGCATTAAACTCCAACAGAAACTCCAACTATGCTGTTGCACTCTTTAGACCAGTACCAGGAGAGAAAAATGGGTTAAAATATGTTATCTTTATAAATGTTTTAATTAATCTTCATGGGTTTCATGATAAGCAACGAACATGAGTCGGAGTTCTATGAACTAGGAGACAATGACTTTTAACATTACTTCATTGACATGTCTGAAAAGTATTCTCCTTTTAAATTCCATGGAGTATAAAAACAATAATGATCATTCACTATAGAAATGACATATATGCAACATTCAGCATTTAAAACTAAAATTACTGCTTTAACCATTTGCTCTTATAGTAAAAATGTCCTTACCTACATCTGGCAATCGTATGTCACATTGTACTTCCGCCGCCATATTACTATTTATTGTTGTATCTGTCGGTCTCAGTGATTTTTAAGCTATATGTAGTGACTTGACAGTCAGGGCCTATTGTAGTAGGTTTATAACATTTTTTGTGTAAATTATAAACCTAGTTTGATTGTGCTTGGTAAGTATTGGTAGAAAACTTAATTAGCTTCATACAAATCTATGAGCATTGAATAGAACTGGTAGCTAAGGTTATATTTTAGTATCTCACATTTAATGTCAGCTACTTTTATGCCTTTACCGTTAAGAAAACGTATCACTGTGCATACTTCACAGTCAGTGACATTTTCGATCGTAGGTAGCATTTTATACACTCATAAGTAACCTTAAACACAGTTGAATGGATCCGTAATGGCTGCTGCAGTGGTCCAAAGGGCCAATGTGTCAAACACTGCAACGCTACAACGGCAACATTACTTATAAACATGCCTAGTATTTTATCTAAGAATTAATTTTAGTTTACTCCAGTATAATTCTTAAAAGGACGACAGAAAAGTAATAGGTTTTCATAATATCAATACAATTTTATAAATTCAAATAGTTACATTTATTTACATAAAATCAACATATGTGAAACTATTCATAATATGAGTATTTCTTAAAGACTTAGTAGACATTTTCATTCTGGTAATTTAAATTTAATGTTAGTATTAGGCAATGCAGTTTGTAAAGTGTTTACACAACTTTTTATGTCTTGTACTCCTATCAGATCCTCCATCTCTAGTGTTCTCAGCTTTCTGAAACACCAAAACAAAAATATAGTAACGATAGGAGAACTAAAACAAATTAAATAATATTGATATTATTTACAGTATAAATCCAACACTATACTTTATTTAATGACTGCCCCATTTTTGACTTAAGAGTGCTCTTACAGCAAATGCTGGAACTAAAATTTGAGAATGCTAAGACCAATGGCATGACGGTGTAAGCCAGCTGCAACCGAAGCAAAGTCTTTATGTCTTGCAATGTTCCCACGTTTTAGTTCTTTGAATGTACCTGTTTTATAATCTACTTGTTTGATATTGTTAAAGTGAGTGTGTGTAAACATATGATCGTGGACTTATTGTTTATATTAAATTAATTAGTATATTAGAGAGATAGGACATCAGCAAACTTACCTTAAAAGACAAGTTCACTAACATCAGAGTAGTAGTCACAAACACAAAATCTCACAAATTTTCAACACCACAGGCATTTTCTTCAGGTGAGTAGAGGGAGAGGGAGAGACTCTCTCCCTCTACTCATCTGAAGAAAATGCCTCACAAATCTCACAAATTTTCAACACCACAGGCATTTTCTTCAGGTGAGTAGAGGGAGAGGGAGAGACTCCCTGAAGAAAATGCCTGTGGTGTTGAAAATTTGTGAGATTTTGTGTATTTTGTGTTTGTGACTACTACTCTGATGTTAGTGAACTTGTCTTTTAAGGTAAGTTTGCTGATGTCCTATCTCTCTAATATACTAATTCCTGGCCTAGTGCCCTTTAACCTAACCTTATATTAAATTAAATGTTTGTTTATTATTTATTACATTATTGCTTCCTATTGTTAATATATTGTTCTTATCACATTATTTATACACTGTTCTATTGTACGATTGTTTGAACATCTTAAAAATATCTCTTCAAGTGGATTTCTACCTCAACAAGTTATTATTGTTTGTTGTATGTCAAACGAAGTACTCTTGGCAACACGAAACATCACGGCCCACTAAACGAGCTCAACTCAAGTCGGGACATTCAATAAATGAAATATAGTGGAGTTGTAACAATACAAGACATGCTTGTCAGAAGACTTACAGTTTGCAAATACATAATTAGTGTGCATTAAAAAAAAACAATTAAAAATTTCACTATGTTACAACTATGTAAAATTCTTTTACCAATTACTCTACGGTCTCGTTTAACCGAATTGAGGGGACCAAGGTTATTAGGTTGAACGGAAATTCGGTTAATCCAGAATTATATACAAAATTTGTCATTTAACAGCAAAAACGTGAGTTCTTGTAAAGAGTGCCTTCAATTGTACGATACTACGTCAGGACAGTTTCGCCGATCAGCGTATTCTAAGTTCGAATCGGCGTGAATATTCTGTACAAAGTTGTTAGGGTAATACAATACTCAATTTTAACTTAGCAAGATCATTATTTTAACACTGTACATAGTAAACTAACAAGTCAAATGCATAATGTAATATAAAAAGGAGTAATACAAGAATAAATACTGTACATTACAAAATTACACAATAAGAATTACCCTAGCGATAAATTATTGATTAATGAATACATAAATACAGTAATAAAAAATTAAATGACTATAGTGAAATATTTTTCTTATTTTAGAGTAAACATTATTAATACTAAAAATTATGATGAGTCATAGCCACCTAGCGCCCTACGAAGATTTACGAATACAGTCAACGCATGTGTACAGTCGTTGCAGAAACGCCTACTGCGTGAGCGTTGGGTAGACAGTGTGCATCATTGTTGTCTCCCGACAACACGCTACATGAGTTACTCTTTCAGTCGGCCTCAATTCTAGCAAGCGACGTTATAATGTCGGAATGTCGTCACACATAGCTGGAAACTGATTATGATTTATATCATTAAATAGGGTGTTATTTATTTCTGGAAATGAAATTAAAAAAAATATATTTTAACTAGAACCAATTTGGTTAACCCGAAAGTTTGGTTAAAAGGGTTTCGGTTAAACGAGAACGTAGTGTAAAGCATTTGATTGCATTTAATTATTAGTGATTAGGGTAATATATTAGTGCTGAAGACAGTGCTAAGGCCGTATTTTCATTTTCACTATGTGTGGCTGCATATATAAATTAAAAAATTACCTGAATGTCTGAAAAATGTTTTTTTAACTCATTTTTGTGATTGTGTAGTGTCGATTTATGACTGTCAGAAGTATTTTCTATATGTGGAACGCTAAAAAAAAATAATTTTTATGTATAGCTGTCTAGTCGGCCATCAGCCCCTGGTGAACGACTATGCTGAAAAATTAATGTCCAAGATTTTTTACACCACTTTATTTTGTAATAAAATAGTAATATAAGGAAATAAGTAAAACAAATGAAAAAGAAAAAACTACTATTATCAGGTCCATTTCTAACATTTTTCACAATTAGTCTAATCTGACATAAATTTTTCAAAACATGCAACAATACAGGTTGGTCAGGGTGTTTGTAGAATACATAAATATAGTATTTAAAAATTTTCCTTCTTTGCAGTACATTCTACATCTTTTTTCTTAATTTTATCCCTAATTTATCGATAAAACAAATTAAAAACATTAATAGAAAGTCCAAAAATAACCGTAACCAGAAACTGAAAACCACGCCCTACTTGTAGGATACTGCAGAAGTGCGGGACCTACTAGCAAGCGAACACGGCAAAGGCTGGGCAAAAACTGATTCAATAATGTGAGAGAGGCAGTATGGCCGACTAGACGGCCATCAGCCACCACCAGTGATAACCGTTTGGCGGACTAGACGGCCAAGCAGCCACTAGCGGTTGAACGGCGTGGCCGACTTTATGGCCACATAGCACTCAATGTGTTAAATGTCTTTTGCAACATCACGATAATATAATTCAATGATAACTCTTTGATCACACGGCAATTGACATGAGAACATTCTGCTCCCTTGAACTAACTATTCCACAATAACTGGAACTAAACTATGCCCATTTACAAAGGAAAATTTGAGTTTTCATTTCAATTCAACTAATGCAATTCTAATGTCACTCAAATGAGGTCTCAAACATCCTTATCACCTGAAGACTTTTGAAGCATATAAATGGCATTCCTAAAATACAAAAGTTGGTGCCTTCCAATTTCTGTAAACACATTTTAAGTGAACACAATCCTGCTGATTGTTTATCACGTAGTCTACTTCTTTAATTGGTTTAAACATAATTGGTTTAGTAAATAACCAATTATGGTAGTATAAAGTTGATTGGTTAATTCAAACCTCAGGATCTTGGCCAGTGCCTACATTAATACATTTGAAAATTGATGAAACTAGAGGGGAAAAACAACATACACACTTATCGCTAATCTCCACGGCTAAACTAGAAAGAATTTGCTTTTAAGATATTCTCATTTTAGCCAACTGCAATGCGTATCGCATAGTGCTTTGTGATTCAAGCACAATACTTGTCATTCTAAAAAATATGTATGGCTTCCTTAATAATTCTGAACACCACAAAATTCAAAAACTTAAAGACACTTCATGGACGATGGCACTAAAAAGCACTGCTCCAAAAGATATTTCTTCTCAGCTAAGACTATTGTTATCTTTCATTGACAACTTAGACATCCCAAGAGGGAAAGAATTTTCATAGGCCTTTTAGTTTCTTAGTAAACAGCCTTCAGACTTGGGTACACATAATTTCTGGGCAAACACTATTCAGTAAAGTATTATAAACAAAATAAATAACGAAACTTAAAAGTTTTTAATAAAAAAAATTGTCATTGATACAGTTATGTAGATATGTAATACTCACAAAAGATGTGCTAAAGAGAGAATCCCTTTGTCTGTCAAGTTGCCACATTTATAGATGAGCAGGGACTCAAGGGATCCCTTGAGGAGGTCCAGTTGCATGATGGCTCGGTTCTCTAAGTAATGGCAGCGGTCAAATTTGATGCCTTCAATGTACTTGCAGTCTTCTATAATACAAAAACAAAATATTACGTCTTATATAATAAATTAACTTAAACCTAAGGCTAAAGTGCAACCTAGGAACAGGCTTTCCTTCCCCTCAGTAAATTAACTAACTTAAACTTATCTTAAAAGAAGAGTTAAAAAACAGTCTTGTGTCAAATTTGTTTATGTGTTAACCAGTAAATTTTAATTTACTGTCTCTAAAAAAAATCCAGTAGACCCCGCACTATCAACACTTCAGTTCCTGGAAACTCAAATTACAGAATGGCTTGAGAAAAATTAAAATTCATAAAAGAAAGCATAAAAATAGTTTTGATACCTTCAAATTGCTACTACATTTTCATATATCAATGTTCCAAAGCAGAATAACGTAAGACAGGGTGACATTGTTACAGGAGTTATTTATAGTTTTGCTAAGAGTTTTGTTTCATAGACACATTTTTATTATTTATACTTGATTTATTATAAATTTATTCGACCAACCTTTCAGTTTTTATCACTAACATTGATAAAAATAAATAATTATATTTAATGATTTTGTCTGTGGTCCTTTCCAGCTCTTATGTTCACTTAAAACTAGTTCAAATCATAACAAACGAACTTGTTCACTAAGCTGACTAATTCATTTCACTTGATCGTTCATGAACAGCCCATCTCTCCACTCCTCCTTTCCAATTACAATCGGATCATTGTGTCTGAGTATGATAACTTCAATTCAGTTACGTTATCATAAATTGATAATGGCTGCATCTGGAGAGCGTATTGTTTCTAGTAATGAAAATACTACTTAAAAATTTAAAAAAAACACTATCACATAAACCAGGACATAATGTGATGTACATGTCTGCAACTAACGGAAATATTGCTTATTTATTTCAGTCCAGTACAGTTCGACAGCTTCTGCTAGTAAGTCAGGCAGCTTATCGGAATTCGGTCAGGTTACGTAAAAAGATCTAAAAAGTATGTGCATACTAAAATAATTGACATTAGCATCTGCCACCAGTGAATTAGTGGTCATCGTTATAATCTTGGTCAAATAAACATGGTTTGAAATATTTTAATAACAAATTTATAATAGTTATAGAAAAAACAAAGTAATAATTAAAATATAACCTTATATTTATAGTATCTAATAAATTTAATCATAATACTGTGAACGAAGGATAGTTATCAACAAAATAATTCATTTTTCGACAGAGAACAAGATCAATACTTCACTGAATAAATAAAAATTTAAAATAAAATCTATAGTTAAATTATATAGAATCGCTCACTGGCAATGAGTTAGTCTCAAATATTTCTTTCAGCTTTCTGCTCATAACGACCTTGACTTATCAAGTAAGGGACGCCACCTCCATTACTCTCTTTTTAGAAACATCTTTTTAAACAATTGTTATTTTACTACTTATTTATTATTACCAGAGAAAATGTCCTTAAGTTCTCTATTTAAGTTAATAAATAATCCGAATTGTTATGATCCTTTGAATTTGACCATAATTTTAGAAAACTAAGGATATAAGTTATCTACACCAAAGCTCTCCAAATATTAAAAGTAAAACCATTTAAACTGAAAAATTAATTACTTTATTTCATCATTCTTATTTGTGTATTGAGTTAGAACGAAAGTAAAAAAATTGTAATAATGTATTCATTCAAAAAAGCCTTTTTAAATATTTTTATTTATAACAGTGTTTTCTATCTTATTATTTAGGTCAACATCTTTAGGATACCTTCTATAGTTGGAAAATATACAGCATAACTGATATTTTTTCCCAGTTGATATTTTACGCTACTGGTACCATAATTTAGTACTTGCAGAAGATTTTTGTTTTTTTATACACTGTCGCAGAAAGATTCTGCTTTGGGGCATCAATGAAATCTTAAGAGAAAATAAAGTAAATGTTTAGTCAAAAACAGTGTGGCTCACCATCCCACTCTCTAACCTTAAAATTTTAGAACCAAACTGGTGTTACTTGCTATGAGTTGTTGAATCAAATGTCATACATACTGTTTGTGCTTTGACAACAAACAATATGTAGGGGAGAACCCAGATATTTATTTTGGGGGTGAAAGCTTACACGACAGCAACTTTATTAGTCTATATAAAAAGTATATTATATACATACTCATAATATTTAGAAAGGTTCCACTCCTACTTTTTAACTCTGCTAAAAGAGTCGACACCATGAGTTGACACTGTTATCTCTCCTGTTCCAATAATCAGCTGTTTTCCATTTACGAGTTGTCTGTATACATTGTTTATAAATCGTTTGTGCTTTGGATATTGCTACCTGGTCTTGTACAAGTGTATTGTCACTCTACTGTATTGGCTTGGTAAAACTATTACAACTAAGTACTACATTAGTATGATACTTCGTTTGCCATTGTAATGATTTGGTAGTTAAAATTGTAATTATTTACAATATTTATTTACAAAATAAATAATTTAAATATATACTACTGAGATGTTCTCTATTTCTTAAAATTTGTTTTAATAATTTGAAAACTATAAACTGTATACTTATCATGAATCTATATGATTGTACCATCCATAATAACTTAAATTTTTAACCTATTATAAAAGTTTAAGTTGTTTTGTAAAACAAATTTGATTTTTATACCTTGCAGTACGTATTGCAAGAAATACCATCATATTATATTAAATTAATCAATTCATATCAAATCAATAAAAATTACAAGCTGAATACAACTTTTCAATAATAAAAAAATTAAAACTGGTATTAATATAATGTAATACCAGCTTTTCAAACATGAAGAGAGAGCAACGCTAATTGGTAACCAGTTAATTGAAAAATAACTCCTAACACAAAAAGGAGCGAGCTGGATTGGAAGGGGGGATGATACCTGTAGCGTTGTGATCCGAATATTCAGAGAGCAGAAAGAAAAAAGTGAGCTGGATACATGGAGAATGAAACATACATGAGTGAGTCAAATGACAGAGATCAGAAACGGGAAGAGGAAGAGCCAAATGTTCAGATAGCTGGAAGCTCATCTCTCTTCAAGCTCTTGCCTCTTTCACTCAACTAGTAAATTACTACCCACTGCCGGGTGCCACTATTGGCTCTTGCCAAGTTGACTCTTTCAACTAATAACTTATGACTCTTCAATTCACCTAATAAGCCACTCAAAGTAACAACTCACTCACTCTTTGCCCATCGCTAATATATTGCACAATTTTAAAAATAAATTTTAGTATTTTGTAGAACATTGAACTGAATTAGGACTGTGCACAAAAACTACACAAAATAGTCTATATTTTTTTTACGGAAACTTAAAAAAAAAAAAATGAAACTACAACATTGATTTCAAATGGAAAATAAAACTTTCATATTATTCAATACAAGGATAGTGCTCATAAACAATAAATTATAATTATAATGGTCTTGCAAATCTGCAAGACCATTGAGTAATCACTCAAGAATAAAATTAAGACGTCTTGATTTATTTTGTCCCAACTTATCCTAGAAGTGGCTTCTTCAAGATCAACAAGAATATCTCTGTGAATTGACAAAAGTGTCAAGCCATTCAGTCAATCTTGTCTAGTAGTACTTCTCAAGTATGATTTCACTCTTAGCGTTGGAAATGAACACTCACATATCATCATTGATAGATAAACTGTGACAACTATTTTCAAAATCTTGAGTAAAGCAGGGGAAATATGCTTACTGCATTCTTTTAGACATAAAAAAATATTTTAGTTCCTTGTTTTGCATTTCAACCATTTCCTTCTTCACACAACCAACTCAACTTCAAAGCATCCAGACTGTATCAGACATTTCCCAGTTCATTTGGAATACTTTTTAAAATTAATACTGTAGTGTCAAACAGCAAACTTACCTACGACAATATCGCAAGAAATAGTTTTTATTCTCCCCCTCCCCCTAACAACTGATGTTACTATTTGGCCTATCTACTGGTTTCTTTCCAATTGTTTGTTGAAAATGCTGAATTTTACCTAGGTTAGCAGCATGATGGTATTTTATTTCCTACGGTACATATATTTCATTTTGAGAAATAAAAAAATCAATATCAATAGGCATAAAAAACATCCAGATTCAATTAATCTTAATCTGTCCAATTTGAAGTAGGTAAATATATTTTCCATAGTGGTTACATGTGCACTCCACACATCGAGGACTATCATTATTTTTATTTTTATATGCTAACTCACTTACTGACTAAATCAACATCGCCCAGTAAAAACCATAAGAGATAGAGACATGACATTTAGTACATATGTTTATTTTATGCCCTAGAGGCGCAATAAGGCAGGATTTTTCGAAATTCCATTCCTGAGGGGTACAAACAGCCCCTCGAAGTTTCTTTTTTTCCATAAGAATACCACTGTATGTGCAAGAGGGCGTGTGGGTCAATACCACTGTAATTTAAAGAAATGTTTTAAATTCTATTTTATTTTAAAATATTAGGCTAAAATTTAGAGCATACAAACTTAAGTTCAAAACTTGGTTTGATAGTCAATTAAGAAGTACTGGCGGCTGATCTTTTTAAATGTAATTCTGTTTGTTGAATTGAAAAAATTGGGTTTATACAATGAAGTAAAATTCAATTTGTTAATTTCATTAGTCTGCAATTCTGTGTACGTTCATTTAATATTCAACAGGTTGTTATTATATGATGTATTGTGTAGAATTTGATTTTCAATTTTTGCCAACGCTGATCAAGTGGACTGTAAGTATATTTGTTTTATTTGGATTTATTTGTTAAGACATAAAAAATTATTGATTTACCTGTTTTCCGTTTGAACATGAGTAATTTTATGTAAATTTGCTTTGAATTCATATTGAATTATGCGAAATAGGTACATACATTACACACACAGATTTACGGTTTATAACGAGGATAACAGTAAATTAATAAAAGCTGTTTTGTAAATAAATAAACATGTTTATTTAATATGTTTGACATTATACTATTAATGCATTAAAAGTTTAATCTTCAGCTG
Organism: Stictocephala bisonia; assembly: GCA_035578905.1. NCBI lineage: Eukaryota > Metazoa > Arthropoda > Insecta > Hemiptera > Membracidae > Stictocephala > Stictocephala bisonia. Next base: position 1,036 of record JAQJVL010003082.1, on the reverse strand, counting down.
TTAAACAAAAACTAATTAAATGAACATATTTGAAATAAGTGTAGTAATACCATTGGGTATTCATACTATTAAATAGATAACAACACAAGTAATGTATGTGAATTAATGTAAATAAATTTAATATTGTGATTTTACGTTATACAGTTAATCTGCTATTATTTATAGCCAAAAGTCACATGCCGAGGCCGAGGTGTAACGAGCGCAGTGAAAGTCGGGGGTTGGCACGCGAAGCGTGCAAGTGTCCCCCCTAGTTTTATATATTATGCAAAATACATTTTTAGACAGTAAACATTTATATACTGCATTAGGTTAGGTTAAAGGGCACCAGGTCTGGAATTTGTATATTAAAAGAAATTCAGCAAACTTACCTTATAAGACATGTCCACTAACACCACAGTAGTAGTAAACAAAAACAGGAATAAAACATTATTCGCACTTGTTTTTACTACTGTAATGTGTTAGTAGACTTGTATTCTTAACCCTTTGAGTGAACTTTTTTTAAAAATCCTTTTAAATCCGCATTTTCAAGTGCAACATATAAAATATTTAGGCTGAAATTTTGGGAAAACACAAGTCTTTATATATTTATTTATAACAACTGTTCTAATAAAGATACAAGAGTACTTCTTTGACCAGAATGTTTGTAATTGAGTACTTTATCAGAATAAATGTTAAAAAAGTCATCTTATAATTTTGAAATATTTATAATTTGTCAATAAAGTGTATTTTGTTAAAAAAAAATTTTTTTACGCTTACAGCTCCTAAACAAAAAAATATTTTACATGTAGGAAACTGTTTGTTTTATTGAGGTCTAAACTTAATCATCTACAAACACAGAAAAAAGTATAACAATCGGATTGAAAATAAAAAAAATATAACATGAAATATTTGGTTAGTTCTGTTAGATTTGTCTGTTAAAATTAGCTTTATGTCTATTATTGTCAGTTTTTTCATTGACGTTATATTCCAACAGCTCGCTCCAGACATTAAAAAAAAGCATTCTCAAATGTCTGTGTATCATCCCAAATACGTAAAA
>JAQJVL010003081.1:0-70444 GCA_035578905.1 Stictocephala bisonia | reverse complement strand
TTATTGGTTGGATCCAGTTTTTTATGTAATGGTTTATTTCTTCGATAGATTCGTGGTGGTATTGTGATTTAAGATTTTGATATAATTCTTCTTTTTCTTGGTTCAATTTGTGTAATTTCATATATAAAGTATTAATTTCTTCTTTGATCCATATTTTCTTGGCAGTCTCCAATGTAATAAGTGCAGCTCTAGATTTTACTTTTGTATATAGTTGGACATAGTTAGGAGTAATATTTTCACTTAGGCATCTCTTGTTAAACTTAATATCTTCTTTAATGGTTATCTCTTTTAGGTTGTTGTATTTGTATTTGTATATGAAGATGGCCTAAGAGCCGAAACCGGTAATATATTTTTATAAAAAAAATGAATAAAAGGGTACTTTATTATATTTATCATTTAATTTATTAAAATAGTAGCCCTAACGTGAACTAGTTTATACATTTAGTAAAAACAATATGATATATTTAAAGGAACTAAAGATAAGGAAGGTCTGAAGTGGTTTTGCCCTACATGTACTAACCGTATTTTGAAATCAAGTGACGAGTGTCAGTCAGTAACTGATGTGAGTGAATATTCAGCTTTGTTCAGTATTATTACAAGCTGTTTATTATTTGTTTAGTATGTTTAACATTTGTATAGCTTAGCAGGCGTTGTATGGAACCTTAAATTTAATTACTAATCTAGTATAGTGTAAAATATTAATAAGTTTAGTGTAAAATTTTTACGTTGTCTAATGCTATGTAAGGCTTTCGGACAGTAAAATTTTATTTATTTACTTACAACTGAATTAGAAAATATTAGAAAGAATAATCTGGCATTGACAGACTTTCAGATTTAAAAAATGAAAATGAGGTTATAAAAATACAGCTTGCAGACCTTAATGAACAAGTCAGTTAACAGAATGCCTCCTGGGATTGGTTCAAGTACGATTCGTTCTGTTACGAACGACTTAGTTTCTGACATGACAGTTAAAAGTGCTCTTGTAAGTCGGACGATATGCAATCAATCTTTGCCACTGGCATATGAATCAAGCTCACCTCATATCAGATTAATGTTGACCCGGAAGAAGTTGTGTGTGGTGTCCGGAAGAAGTTGTGTGTGGTGTCAGACAGTTGATGATTAATGAAAACACTACTAATACTAATATTGAAATAGTCTCACAGAATGTAGATCGTGTGTATACAAATTCTAACAGAGGATGGAAAACGATAAACTATCGCAGAGGAAAAGGAGAATCCAAGAAAAAGCAGATATGGGAGGAAATGTACCTAACCTAGGCCTCATTAGGCCTAAACTAAATTCAAATGTTACAAATAAATCAGTGAAACAGTCATTTGTTCATAATCAGGATACAGATAAGGATAGTTATGGTCATGTTTTGAAATATTCCATTAAAAATAATAAAATAATGTTATTCATGGATCCATGAAACCTGGTGTATATACTGGCTTTAAGACTGCTACGAGAATGTTTTGATTGTTTATCTCTGGACTTGATCCTACTGTTAATAACAATTAAATTCTAGCATATCTTAATGATTTATAGATGGATCAGCAACCTTTGTGTGAGAAAAGTTGAACTCTAGATACAATACAATAGACAATGTTCTGTTGTATATACTTGATGGAATAACGTTGGTTTTAAAGTAGAACACATTTTTTAAATTATTCCACAATTTTTTTTTTTATTTATTTTTTAAATATTATTTAAAATTTAATAATATTTTTTTATTATTATTAAATTATTCCACACAAAAAATTGTGGAATAATTTAAAAAATGTGTTCTACTTTAAAAACAATAGACAATATTCTTTATTTGACATATTCTTTGAGAATAGTACAGTGCGTCAATCATTTGTAGAAAGCTAATCATACTTATAGCTCGTTTAAAGTTGGTAAGCCTTTTGAGATGGCAGATGAATTTTTACATCCAAACTTGTGGCCGCTGTTTTGTATTGTGGGTAATATTAGCCTCCAAGGACGAAGCCTAGTGCCATTTCATATAAAATTAACTCTAAAAATAGTAGTAGGCGTGATAGTTTTTTAAGATCAAAGCAATCAGACAGTGACTCAAACCTACCATTGGCTGTTTTAAATAATTTTAGCTGTATGCATTGGAAAATTCAGGGTATTACTCTCAATATCTTCAGTTTGTGAATTGGCAGCAGTTCATACATTTATTTATCATAATATCTGGGAGTCACTGACAAGGAACTAGAATGGTTTAAGAGCTATTTAAGCAACAGAAAACAGATAGTCGAAATCACTCATATAGAGAACGACACTGCGATGAAAGTAAAATCCGAACAACTACCAGTGAGCAGAGGAGTGCCTCAAGGCTCCATACTTGGACCTGTTCTGTATATTCTTGTGACGAATGACTTCCCAGACTACCTTAAGGACCATTGCGAAACAGTAATGTACGCTGATGACACAGCTCTAATTTTAAAGAATAAGCGAATAAGAATAAAGAACAACTGGACATAGACTGTTTCATTGCATACAACCTGGCGAAACAATACTGCTACCTCAACGATCTGGTTTTAAATGACTCAAAGACCCAGCAACTAATTTTCACAACTCGACCAAACCACCTCCAGGGCCTCCCAGAAATCAATACAATAGAATCAGGAAAATACCTTGGACTAATTTTTGACCAAAACCTCTCTTGGGAACCACATATAAACCAACTGTGTCACAAACTTAACAGCAGCCTTTACGTAGTACGGAGACTGAAACAAATCAGCAGCAACCAAGCAGCTCTAACAGCGTACCACTCCCTGCTTGAATCCCACTTGAGATACGGTCTGATAGTTTGGGGAAGCACGACAACCGCAAACCTTCAACGGGTACTTGTTATCCAAAAGAGGGCTATCAGGACTCTTAAAGAACTAGGACCACTGGACTCGTGTCGAACAGCATTTAGGGAATTGGGAATCCTGACTATTGTAAACATCTACATCCAAGAAACAATCCTCTTTGCAATAAAAACAGGACAAGCAAGAACTGGCGATAACCATCCCTATAGTAACAGAAACAGGAGCAACTTCCTCCTCAATCAACATCACCTAAGCCTGTTCGAAAAAAACCCTCATACAGAGGAGCGATATTCTACAACACTCTGCCCGAATCCTTGAGAAAGCTTCCAGAGAAGAACTTCAAATCTTCCTTAAGAAGCTGGCTGCTGGAGCGTCCACACTACACCATGCAGAAGTTCACTCAATGGAGGACAAATGCCCTTTGACTAACAGACACTGACTTGCACACTGATTGTAACACAAACACACATGACCATGCTCTGTTCTCTATGAATATGTGCAATAAAGAAATATTCTATTCTATTCTAATATTCTATTCTATTCTATTGTAATTTGTTTAGAAGTTTATTGTGTACCTGATGTAGTAGTAATTTTGATTTGTTTATTGAATATTGTAATATTGAGTATTGTGTCTTAGTGATAGGTCTGATGCTTCTGTTGTTGTATACGGCAATATTAATGTTGATTTTTTTTATTGATAATTATCACAAAATAGTACTATGTAATTTGTTTGAGTTTTAACTTAAGATGTACATTGATGGATATAACTAGGCCCACTTTAAATAGTAGCAAGGGTACTCGTATTGACAATATTGCTACTTCTGCTTCTGAGAGAATAATTTCTATTTTAGTTTAACCATCTATAGTCTCGAATCATAACTCTGTTCTTGTTTCTATGTCATTGCAAAGTAGTGATAGTATACGGTCTTTACCAAATGATTTTTGCTGAGTTATCAGACCCGTTGATGATATCAATGATCAGTATTTCTCCTCATTGCTCAATAAGGTAAACTGGTTGGATTTGTATAGATTAAGTAATATAGATGATAAATTTGAGTACTTTATAAAATGTTTTATTGAGAATTACAGATTTAGCTTTTCCTATAAAGAAAGTAAGTACAATAAAAAAAGCAAGAGAAACCTAAGTGGTACAATGATCATTTGCACAGGCTAAAACAACAGTGTATTTTTATGTTCACTCTCTTTAGGGAGAATGGAGATGCTAGTTATAAAGAATAATATAAATTGTTAAAAAATGTGTATCGAAATGATGTATTGAAAGCTAAGTAAACATACTTTTGTAAGAGTTATGCAGGCTAATAATAAACCAAAAAGCTATTTGGTCTATGGTTAAGGACAATTCAAATATAAAAGGCCTTATGTTGATGAAAAAAACCTTAACTAAATTCTGTAAAGTTTCGGAAGAGCACTGGGCCCCGAGGCTACCTGCCGGCTGACCCTATTTATCCCTTGTCAACCGCCCTCGTCCGCTTCGCCCGAATATTAGTCACCTACTGGGTAATTAAAAATTGAAAAATACTTTTCTCTATTTACAAAAGTATCAATAAAATTTTAGTTTTATTGAAAGGAGAGTACAAAATAAAGAAAACTGATACCAAACACGAAACACTTTTATTAAGAAACTAACTGTATAGAGTTTAATATATTAAATATCAATGATTAATATATTGTTGACCTATTATTTACATAAATGAAACTAGATTTATTTGAAAATATAATATTTAAAAAAACATTTTACTTATATAGAGCATATTTAGAATAAAAAGTGAACAAAATTACGTGACTGTTATTTACAAAACACTATTCAACATAATTAACTATAATATGGACAGGTTATGTCAAGCTTACAGTCTTTACAGAATGCCGACTCCTAAGTCGTCATCTTCGTTGTCTGTGCTGATGTCGGTGTCATCCTCTGAATCTCCTGGAGCCAAGCATATCATCAGTTCTTGAACACTAATATCCTGAAGTCCTTCATTTACTCAATCACTGTCAATGTCCTTCTTGACATGTTCGACGTATTTTTTCCACAAACTTGGTTCAAATTTGTTTACTGCTTCCATGAATAATTGTTCTATGTCGTTTAACCTAAACGTGGTGTTGTGCTCTCTCACATAATTTTTTAGGTAAACCCAAACCATTTCTATCGAGTTATAATGACAGTGATAGGGAGGAAGTCTTATCACTTTGAATCCTTGTTGGGCAGCTTTTCATCAATCACATATGTTATCAACTGTGGTTTGTGTACCTTGACAAGACCATTAAGTTCAGATTTTAACATCTCTCCACAAATAACTCCTCGTGATCTTAACCACGTAATCATCTCACATTTTCTTGAGCTAGATGTTGGAACAATGTTCTTTATCCGAGAATGGTACAGTGCGTTATCCATTACTATTGTTGAACCCGTATAGAAGGGAGTAAAACTTCAAAAAACCAGGTTTCAAATATTTCAGAGTTCATCTACTCGTGGTATTCAACAGTTTTCTTTGATTGAAATATTAGAGGCGGTGCACTGATACAACTGTTGTGACCTCCTGCGTGGCAGATAATCAACCTCTTTCCTTTTCCTACGGGTGCGTTTAGAGTACAACTGACTGTATCATCTGTCCATTCAACATTTTTACAAATGTTTGAATTTACCCATGTCTCATCAAGGAAGATAACATTTTTCATGTCAACATGGCCAATTTTTCTTAAAAATTTACATCTTGCCAAAGCAACAGGTGGCTTCTCCATCAAAACTTTACGTTTGTCCAGTTTTTTAAACTTTAAACCACAACTTTTCAATACTTTTGACAAAGACACTATAGATCCATTAAACAAACCTGCTTCAGAGAGACTTATTTTTAATGTTCTAAGAAAAGGAACCTCACAGCGAGTATAGTAACCAATCACATGCCGTAGAATAGCACTTTTCGTAAAATCGTCAGTTTTTTTCTATTATACTCTTTCTTGGGGTTTTCTTATTTCTGGGTGTGTGTACAATGGGTTTTTCATGACTTTTGTCTTGACAACTTACTGTGTCCTCGGTTATCAATGAGGTCATATTTGAATTTGTTTGTTCTGAGTCCATGTTGCAATTGTTGCTGGTATTCAAAGATTTCTTTGCTTCCGATTTAATTCTACGCACAGTTGCATAAGATACGTCACACGCTTCTGCCACTCTTTCAATAACTTTAGTTACATTTAAAATAGGCCCTTTGTTATCACGTTCTCGTTCAAAATAATTTAATACAGATGCAATCACAGTTCTAGCATGTGAGTGGAAAATTTCTCGTTTTTTTTAACTCTCCATTCTACTACACTTTCTTATAGTGGACTATAAGAATTCTATTCACTTCACACAACACATAGAAGATATTTAGCACAACAAACACTTGACTGCAAGACAACAGTGTAAAGAACTTTAGCACATGTTCATCTGTTGAGGCACGAGGCGAACTGACGGACACCAACAAATAAATGATTTTTGCGGAAAGTATTATTCACAAACAACCCTTAGACCGGATACACATTCATACCAGAATAACCATTAGACCGGATAATGCGCAGTGACGTGTTCAAGTGAAATCACTCCACAGAAATGAGTGACGAATAACCCTTCGACCAAAACCTTAATTCGTTAATCCTTACCAACAGTTTACATCAGTACAAAAATATTAATATTGATATATCAATGAATCTATGTAGTAAACAAATAATGGCACGTTAACTGAAATTAAACACGTTATTGACGCTTGATTTTTTTAATTAAATTGTTTCGTGTTTGGTATCAATTTCCTTTATTTTGTATTCTCCTTTCAATAAAACTAAAATTTTATTGATATTTTTGTAAATAAAGAAAAGTATTTTTTAATTTTTATTTACCCAGTAGGTGACTAATAGTCGGGCGCAGCGGTCAAGGACGGTTGACAAGGGATGAATAGGGTCAGCCGGCAGGTAGCCTCGGGGCCCAGCGCTCTTCCAAAACTTTACAGAATATAACTTGTGATGATTACTGTAACTTATTTATAGGAACTGTAAAATCTATTGTGCAAAGTGTACCTCTATCTGAACATGATGTATCATAATATTTAAATAGGCTATATGATAATAGATCATGTGTTGCTGAACCTCATTTTACTGTTAATAATTTTAGTGTCAAAGAAGTTTATAGTGCAATATTTTCTCTATGTAATAGTATAAGTTTTTATGTCTACAATTAGAATTCTTGTATTTTGAAAATAGTAGCACCATTTATTGTAGAAGTATTAACATATTTATTTAATCGTGTATTGATGAAGGCATATTTCCTCAGTATCTAAGGTACTGAGGAATTATGGACTGGTCAATACTAAAAATTAGCTATGGGATTTAATGTTTTTTTTAGAGATAAAAAACAGCTGATTTCGATAAAAAATTATTCAAGTCCGTTTAACTGTCTATTTTCATAATAAACCAATAACCACTTGGCAAGAGAAAGTATTTCCGAACTTGAAATTCAAAGGTAGTTTCAACTTTTGAATTCTTATGCTCAAATTGTCAAGATATTGTACGTTATGTGAGAACATTCTGATGTTATTCATAGGCAGAGCTTCCCACTGCACATCCGTAACAACGAAATGTTAAAGTGGCACGTCGGTTCAGTAGTGGGAGAAAACTAATTTTCTGTCTCACTTCAATGACTCGCTTTACCTCTCTCAAACAGGTTCTTTAATTAGGTCGCAATCAAAGAAGCCAAACTATAGTTTGATTTACTTTAAGTAATTTTTTTATGTTTTTGGATTTGTTAGAATTGTTACTTATATTTTGATTGCAAGTCTTTAAACTGAAAGCTTGCAGCACATAAATGTCCATTATATAATCAAACTCAATATTATGACCGGTGAAGCGGGCGGGTACAGCTAGTGCTACTTATAAATTTGTTACCTTATAGTATACTATAACTATTTACTGTTATAACTATTTACTATTAAATCTTTTGTTTTGATTTAAATTATATATACTTTTAAAACATGCGACCACAATTATTGGAAACCAAAACTTACCGTTAGTAATACAATAACAAATAATCAAAGATACAAAAATTTGAAAAAGCCTTCAGCTATCTTTTTTAAACTCTCATGAATACTTTAAAGTTTTGGTATAATTTTGATAGGTTTATTTTGTTATCTTTTCAAAAACAATAATGCGTTTTTTATTTAAAGTTTTGGTATAATTTTGATAGGTTTATTTTGTTATCTTTTCAAAAACAATAATGCGTTTTTTAACCCTTACCCAGCGGCTTGCGCCTTTAGACGCAGCGTGTATAGGTTCTATACCGCGGCTAGCGCTTTAAAACGCAATTTGCATATTTATCCCCTAAAATTATTTGTGACCTACTTTTTGCCATTTCAACTACTGCGTTATGTTGCGCCAACGTTATTCAATACATTGATGCGTAAAAACAAGGTTTTTGTGTGTTATTGACTCGTTGGCTTTGATGAATGCCGCCACATACCTGGTTGGGAGGGGTCGCCTACAGCGGCTAGCGCCTGGAGGCGCGCCATTGCTTAGTCTACCGTCTGCCTCGCTCACTGCCGCCCGCGCTATTGTGTCTTCACTGTTTGACTTGTTCGTGTTTTACTTATTGTATATATTTTGTTTTCAATATTTTTTTATAGTTTATCAGTATATGTGTGTGTTTATTTAGTGTGTAAGTGTGTGTAATAGCTTAGTTTGTAAGATGGCAAATCCTGATGATCCAGAGTTTGATGAATTATGTATAATAAATAATATGTAAATAAAATAAAATTGTAATATGTGGTTTTTATTTGTTGTTATTAACCCATATAAACAAAACTAAAATTAACATTAAAAATAAAAATGTATATTTTTTTTTTTTAATGAGCAATAGCTAGTAATTTAACTTAGCGCTTTAAGGGTTAAGATAATCCTGCATATTACTAAATTTACATTTCTTTTTTTACAACATAAATTTGACACTCAGAAGAAAATTGTTATCTATATTTTATACTCACATACTAGACTTTGGGCTTGATACAGTAACTAGTTAACTTACTTTCAGTTCATCCAAGGTAAATCCTCGTCCAGCCCGAACTTTGGTGTGGTATTTGATAGTAGGACATCGCACAATAGGTCTAAGAGGACCTCGAGCTGGGCGTGGAGCTATTGCTTTAGCTTTCTTAATCCTATTTTGACGTCTCCTAAATTTTCTTGCGGGTTGATTGAACCATGTTTTTACGTAACGTTGCCAATCTTTATGAAAATGGCCATTGGGAATCATATTATTCCTTTTAGGTGCCATCTTTTAACTAAAACCAAACAAAGCACAACGAAAATCATTAGATAATAGTTACATGTAAACAATGATTTAAGAAAACTACAGGATTGTCATTGCCCTCTTAATCGTTCTGATATGCCATCTTTGACGATACATTGTTGTACCAAGCCAACCATCATTACATATTCATTATACTGCCGGCGTGGTGGCTCAGTGGTTAAGGCTTCGGTCTGTGGAGGGCAAGGTCCAAGGATCGAATCCCCACTGAGCCAGTGGTCGGTACTTAACTTGTTGAATAAAGTTCACACACAGGCTTGCAAGCCTATGTGAATTGGTGAATGAAGTTAAAAAAAAATATATATATAAATATATATATTTAAAGCTGTTAAACAAAAACTGAGGGTACTTAACCTCAGGAAGAGTTGTGAGTTATTTTAGATTAGGTTATAAACTATCTATTCAAGCTAGTTTATTTGCATTTGCTTAACTATGTAGATTTGTATATGAGGTTGTTTGCCAAAACATTTTGTTAAGAATCTTAATGCATATACTTAATAAGTACTTTATTAATAAGGTTATTTTTTACTATTAATATATATGCAACATTAATTATAACACAATATTAAAAACATGAGTTCAAATTGTCATTTTCTGTTTAAAGCTACAACTCACGGATCTTATAAGTAAAAAACAAACAGAAGCCGATAAATCTACAATGAAGGAATTACAAACTAAGCTGCTAGGCCTCTACTAACCATAGGTACTGCAGATAGTAACAAGTGACGTTGACTAACATACAATTAACTATGATCCTGTAAGCTCAACCTTAGTAAGAAAAATGATCTAGAAAGTTCACATTTGGGTTTTTAACCCTTTGAGTGCCACGCCCAAAATGTTCTTATCAAAAAGTTGTACAGCCAGTCTCTAAACTCATAGTCATGCTCAAAAATGCCGGGGTGAAAACAGCGATTTTGTAACAATGTTTTACAAAAATCATAGCTTTGTTTCTATGTAACATATTTTAACAAATCTGGTATCAAATTGCTTCTTATAACCATAGCAACCAAGGAAAAATAGTAGCAAGTTAAACATTTAAATAAAAAAATTATCACAACAAAAATAATATATAAAAATTACAACAACAAAATTTTTTTGTATTTGATTACAAATAAGTAACTGAAAAAAGAATAATTTTACTGTGGGAAATCATTTTATTTTGAACCTTATTTTATTCCTGACATGTATACCAAATTTCATGTTTTTATATTATAAAATAAACGAATTAGCACTGTTTATATATATTTTCCTCACAATTTCTTCACCCATTGCCACAAATACACAATCACCATTCACAAAAAACTATAATTATAAAAACGCAGATTGTAAAGAAATAATAAATATATACAGATTATAATACAAACAAAGCAAATAATAACAAAACAACACACAACAACAAAACAATGACTGAATCGGGTACGCACTGGGGCAGACTGAAAGTGACAGTAAACAAACAACGAACGTCTGACCAGCTGTCGTCCACTTGGGTTGTTATTAGTTCTGGAGTGATGTTTTTTTTTTCCAAAGACTTTCGAATGAGTAGTAATCGACTAATAAATGTTCGGTCATCCTGAGAAATGATTACGAACATCGATATTTACGTAAAACTCGAGTATACGTTCGAAAATAATTGGTGGCGATATATCGCCACCTGGCACTTTTCACTCAATCAACTGGTGGCGATATTTCGTCACCGTGGCACTTTGTTACTAATTATTTGGTGGCGATATTTCGTCACCGTGGCACTAAAAGGGTTAAATAGCCTACAGGTTATCTTTAGGAGAACTAGGACTAGGACTTCAGAACAAAAAGAAAGGAAAGACAGAAAAGACAAAACAGTAAAACAGTTTTAAGAATATTCTGGCCTAGCCTGAGGCTCCTTTCTAAGTCACTAGACCAATAGACTCTGCTCAGTTATGAAACTTTTATGATGATGACACTTGTATAGCTTAACTGAAATTCAAATACAATTCCATCATGATTGTATTTTTGTATAAATTAAAACCTCTTTACAGAAGAGTGACATTAATTCATAGTTGCAAGCTTGATGAGATAATTTGGTAGCAATACGTCCTTGCTTCTTTTTAACAATTTATTCCATCATTAGCCTCTAGTTTAAAATTGCAGTAGATTGACTAAAAACAATTATTTTCTTGTTAAACAACCGTTGGTAGGAAGCTGTGTTCTGTTGTCCATTACTTGTTTATTTTACAAATATTAACTTGTAAACTATCCCAATTGAAATATATATCTTATGGTTTGTTGTCAGCTACCATTTATTAATTAAAAAAAAAAAAAAAACTGTTTTGTATATTTGGATCAAGATCCAAATCATACAATATTAATAAGAATAAAAATATAAATTGATCTGATGTCATAAAATTTAATCCATAAAGCCATTTAAAACCTGCCTGATAGATTCTCTTTATGCTGGCTAATCCCTACATAAAAGAGCACTGGGTGCCCTCTGTTACTATGTGATCCATTGTTTAGATAGGCTAACCGCAATCACATGACCGATCTAGTGTTAATCCCCATTTATAATACTCTCTCTAGTTACGTCTGCCATTGCAAGTTCTGGATCAATTTAACAGCGTCCATTGCCTTCAAGCGAGTTTCATCCCACCTTGACACATCGTTAGCCCTCCAAGTGGCAAAAGACTGTAGCGTCTATCTCCCCCCTCCGTAATGTGGCAAATATGCTAGTGTCTGTAAGCCTTTTATGTTTATATGTCCAAAACGCATTATCGCTTATATTAAATGAAAAAGGAGATTCTAAAGTATCATTTCATATAATACTCATACTTGTTTTTTCCTCGATTTGTCATTTGAGTCTTTTTTTTCGTTGACTGAGTGTTGCTAGGCAACACCAAAAACTGTTGTACATAGTTCTTTTATTATTTGTTGTGATTTTATTATTTATAGTAGTATAGATAAACTACTATAAATAATAATTTTATTATTTTTAAATTTTATTTTGTTCACATTAAAATTTAGAAAAAACTGGCTATCTAACTTTTGTTATATGGCCATTCTACTCAAATTGGGCACTCAAATAAAAACAAAATTTTGAAAACAGAGTTTTTGGGTGCAACACAAGATTGTTAACTCCAGTGTTTAGGAAGTACTTCAACTATGTTATTATTGTATTATGCATGTTATAGGCTTTAATTTGATATTTATATGACAAATTTTGATTACTTGAGTTGTTTATATGAGGCTTTTAGTCGAGGCAAGCAAAATCACTGAAAATATCCATCACTGAGAGTGTTTCTGAACGCCACTTGGAGAGTTAATAACGAACTTATTTTGTCTATCAAAACCTCCACACTACAGCCCAGCTATATTGGGTGAGAAATTTAATCTGCTCAACTAGAAATCAGTACGTAGAGGTGGGTGTCGAGAATTTAAGTGACCGTTCAGAAGTGGGAGATTCTGTTTAATGGGGAGGTGCGGGCATTCAAGATCTTATTGAATTATTTAAGTTGTGCCTCTTGACGTCTTATCTCTGGAGGAACTATATTGCACAGCACCAGGAGCCAAGGGAGTGAACTTGCTATTAGAGTGCCACTAATAGCTCTCATGATCCTATTAAGTTGGACATCAGTCTCTTTAGTGTGCATACAATTTAGCCAATTAATTAACAAGGTTTTTTTACTTTAAAAAAATATTAATCCCAATGAATTAAAATTGTTGTAAAGTTTTAAGTTAGGTTTTAAGGATGTCGATGTAGTTATATTTACTTACAGTACTGATATCAAACTAATACTTCATTCAGAAGTGGGATAACATTTTGTCAATGAGTCAGTCAATAATCCAAATCAACCTGTGATCTATTGTTCTCAATCACATTTATATGTTCCTGATAATAACTAAACTGGTAAAAGATATGCTAATTAATTGAAAATTTGCATATGTTTTAATTTGTCTGGATGTAGACGTAGTTAGAATTACTTGCAATACAGATTTCAAATAAATATCATATTCAGAAATAGGATTATGTTCTGTCAATAATCCCAATCAAGTTCATGTAAAGACTATGTGACTTCCCTTGCTTAAATATGGAGAATAAACATAAAAAGTAGGTTTTGGTTAAATATAAAATAAATCTGGCTATATAATTATTAATTTTTACATTTTATGACTTCACAATTTGTCTGATTTATTCCTCTCTTAATATTTTTAAGTACAAGTTTTCAATTTAACTCTACACCTGGCTAATACTCAAATAAGGTAGTCAATATATTATTTGATATATAATATATATAAAATGTATATTGATATAAAACCTGTACTACAAATGTAATCTTATACATTAAGTAGACTACAAATGTAATCTTTCTTTGTTTTTTCATACTAATTTCTAGCATATATGTTTTTCAATTGGGTCAAACCATTCAGAAAGGTTTGATCAGTAATTTGGTCTATAAATATTTTATATAAAAAAATTGGTTGCATTAATGTTTAAAGTTACAAAATTAAAACATAAAAATCAAGTTTACTTCTCAAAACTCACAAAACATGCTGTCAAGTTGTTTGTGGAGCCTACATTTTTTAAGAGAAAAAAAGTGTTAAGTTATGTCATGAGTCGCCAGGAAGTTTAAGGCAACAAGCATCTTTAACAAATCACAGTGGGACCAATGGCTTGTAAGTGACTTCAAAACCACCACCAATGACCATGCAGGTGACTCATCCAAGCTACAACCACGCTTGATGTTGCTTGACTTTGTTAACATAAGATAATGCTGGAACCCTCTGGTCAAAGCCAGGGGCTAAACCACTGCATTGAGACATTGGGAATTTTGTTGTCTTTGAGGACTTGGTTATATTTGGAGATGAATTGACTCAACTTGTTATTTTATGTCATACGCTTAACTTGCACACAAGCTCTAATAGCCGCCAGTTTCCACTGCACGTAACCATATTTTATTTGTTCGTTTCCACTTATTTACAATTTTAGGATGTAATTATGTATTAAACGTTTAAAATTTGTTTAATACAGAAACTACTTAGAATAACAAGTTACAGTATACTATTATCAAGAATTTTTTCCAACCTCAAAATATGGACCAATTTTGAAAGAACTAAAACAATTTGGTAGGAAAGCAGTTTTTTCAGTGGAAAGTAAATTTTTACCAATAGGAAAATGGAAACACATTTTACTTAGATGGATCTGTGCAGGAAGCTACTTTTAACTGTATCAAGTTTTAACCTGATCATGAAAATGGCAAGACTTTTACAATTATTAAGGGGGTAGGTGCGCCCTATCTTCCGTAATGTTACATATGTACCTTTTTCTCAGAAAGTAGAAAAGATATTTCATTTCTGTTTTTTTACCTGATACATTGGCCTTTGTTACATAAACTACGGGTGTAAAATCTAACTTTGGAATAATTATAAAATTTTCACAAAATTTTAAAAAAACCTTTAAAATTTTTTCAAATTCTTTTTATTTATAATTTTTTAAAAATTTTATTCTTTGTTAATTTTGACTATTTTTTTATTCTGCTTGTGTAACTAAGTTACATATATAACCACAAAAGGTTTCATCTTGTTACCATTAGTAGTTTTTGAGAAAAAGGAACATATGTGTCAAAAAACACAACTTTCGGAAAATCGCAATAAACCAAAATAAATACAGTTTTACTAATAAAAACAACACAAAAACTTACATTAATAAAACCCTGGTGCATATGATGGTTCCTTCCCTTTATCTTCTTCAAATGTATTACTACAATTACTATATGCACTAGTATTACTATATAAAGATGATATTAGAGTAATAATTGAATACACAACGTGTGGCACTCAGAGAGATGATTTCAATAGGAAATCGAGTAGGACACTTTTAGAAAACTAATATTGAAGCACATTTAGGAAATATTAAATAATTAGTGTTATATACCGTTGGAAAGAGGACATTTTAGGCTATAAAATGGTGAAAAAAACATTTTTCGATAAAAATAAAAATTTTCCATGCACCTACCCCCTTAAGCGTGTTATCATAAAACATTACTGGTTTGTATTGGATGTTTTGTTTGGCTAGATTAGGTTAGTTTCACAATGTTAAGTTACATAGGTTACCTTAAATTAGATTAGGCATGATTAGGTTAGGATGCTTATAAAACATTAGTTATTATTGACCTAACCAAAAACATCATAACATAACCTAACCAAATCTAACATTCAGTTTAACAGAATATGCAACGTTGGTTTCACAGGGAATGTGTGAAAATATATCAGCAAATTAATGGCAACAACAACCATAAGTGGCTTTAACACGTTGAGTGCTGACAACCCGGTTCCGGGTCCCGCGTGGCCGAGCGCCGAGTGCGCGTGCCCCGGATCCGTGTCGCGCTGCAATGTTCTCTTATACTAGGCAGTGTGAGCTCAGCTCTTGTGGAGGGAAGACTGTATGTCGCCCGCTCCTTCAGTGCAACACGTGCTATATTTTTGTGTTCGTCGTTTCCGCCTAGCGATTTTTTGAGTTTTCTTATACACGTTATTGTTTTTATAGTATTTAGTGAGTAGTTGCTTATATTATATTTGTATATAGTTTATTTTTATTAGTGTTTTATATAGCTTATTATCATTTAGTGAAGTAATAGTGTTAATTTAAATAAAAATGGCTGATCGCAATGAAAGTGATGATGACCTTGGAAGTGACCGGAAACAGGAACAAATATTATTGGATGGCGTTGTAAATATTGTAAATGTATAACAATTAGTTTTTAGTGAAATATAAAGTGTTTGTGACATTGTTTGGGTGCATTTTGAAAATGTTGCCATACATTTGCCTTCTTGGCGCATCCCCAGGAGCTGACGACCCGGATCCGACCCATGGATTTTTACTGACAGGGAATGAACAATAAACCATCCCACCGACTTCCTGATCTCAAATTAGCATCTGAAAACACTAATGCCGAGTAGTTTTTTTGTTTTTAACTTTCAGATATAGACGTGGTATAGGTCTAACATGTATAGCAGTCAACGTGTTAAGGGAGAACAGACTCTTGACAAAAAACCTATGACAATAGTCTCTTCACAGACGGCGGCTGTACTATCTAAGCTTGATTTGTTGCTTAACAAAGTAATCAAAATTAATGCAATTTCAACGATATTGTTCAAATAAAATCCGAAATAATAGAAGTAAAAAATGTCTTCTCTTAAGCCATGTGTTAATACCATAGCAGATAAAATGTATATTATAGAAAATCGTCTTTCTGAAGTTAATACTGTTAAAAGAGGGCCTCCCAAACCACGAGAACGCATCAGAAGTCTAACCAGGAATTCTAATCGGTGAGATAAATTATGATCGGGTTAGGCGTGCCTCTGAAATAATAATTCATTATTTTAAAGAATGCACATATACTGCCTGAAAGAAAGACGGGAGCATGACTCTCATCTATTATCTCAATAAATATCTGCAATGGACAACAGTAACAACAGTCTTTCAGGATTGGTAAGGTGTGAGTAGCAAAATTCGACCTCTGACATTTATTTTCAACTGCGTCTATAATGCAAGACCTTTTTACAAACAAATTTTCTAGAGAGCGGATCCTGAAAGCCCAAACAAAACGTTTTAATCTTGAGGGACAGAACACCTAAAGAAAGGCAATTTTTTATGGTTTAATAAAATGGTCTTACGGATGATTAATTATTTTATTAAGTACATCTAATAAAATAAGTGTATAAAAACCAAAATCTACATTTAAAAGCTGAACATTATGATTATATTTATTTATAAAAAAAGATAAAAGTGTTCATTTTCATAACTTTTATCAAAAATGAATTCTCTAACATTATCTGAACGTAGGTTTAGATCACCATCAATAATGGATTGAAAGCAGCAACCATAACTAGACAAAGACTGCATTCATGGCAGATGCTCGCAGATCAGTAAACAGATTACATCATTGAGAGATTATTCAGAGTTAAAAGGCCCACTGCTGACTCAAGTATTACTTCACTCCTTCCAACTTATTATTTTGTGTTTATAGAGCCTATGTCTAACAGAAAACAAAAAAATGTGTTCATAGGACACATTTTATCTAATCTTAAAAATTACTATGTTTTGTGACAAACATTTATAACTATTGGCAGAAATATTTTATAGCAATAAAACTATTTAAATTTGTCAATCATAATTCTCTAGAATATAAAAAAAATCTGAAATACTCCCAAATGTACTGAAATAATAAAACAAATAAATTAATACATTATGACATCTCTGTAGTTGTCCTGCAATGTAGGACAGGATAGTGTTCATGGTATATCACAATGTCCTGCAATGCAGGTAAGACGGTGGATAGCATTTTGCAACGATTGTCATAGCAGGACAAGACAGTGCATCACCAATGTTATAAAATCCTAAATGTGTGCAAAAGGTTAAAATGTTTCACTTCAGGTGACTGATAAAGCTTAGACCTAACCTTACAGGGTCTATCTCTAGGCCTAAACATAGGTTTAATTACCAACCCACTAGGAATTTGCATACATAATAATTGGCATGAATAAGTTTAATAATGCAAATCATGTCGGCCTGGGTATATAATATTTGAACCCTGTCTATAGTTAAGGGCTATTAGAATAGTCAATTAATACAATAAGACTCAAAATAAAAACTAGGCCTTCAGTAAACAATTAATTATCTGATTTAGGGTAAATAGATAATTTAGGTCTAAACATTTTATATTTGATTTATACAATAACTATCATAGGTCTAACAAAATAAACCAAGATTGGGTAACATAACCTATACTAATGATAAAACAATAAATTAAAATAACTTCTCGAGTTACGCAGTATATTGCAACAAGAAGAAAAATAAATGTACGATGTACAACGTTTGGACATTTATTAAAATTAAGGATTATAATGAATAATATCTTTGATACACTGCAATCTACATAATTACTTACAGTCAGTTTTAGAACACACAACCGGAAGATGGATGTCTACTTAATTTTTTTAAACGAACAGAACGGAAGTAGGCAGTCATATGAGTACACTAACTAAACTAAAGAGAATGAAAATAAAAGCAACGTGTCAAATGGTATACAGTATACAAATTTTAAAAATATTTAGTTTGATGTGTACAAATGGGAAAAAGATATGTGGTATATAAAGGAATACGACGTGTTGAAAATATTTTCAGGTAATTTAATTCTGAGTGTCTCAATATGTCTAACCCGGAATGCTCTAAATTCACTGTTTATTATTTAAAAAGTGGCAATGTGATCGTGTCAATTGTCTAGTATCCTTTTATCAATAATAACACAAAACCCGCCATTGATGATGTCCTATAATAATACTGAGTTACTGAAAAAAAGTCGTCAATTCCAATCAAACATGAACTTAAGAAAGACGCGAATGAAGCTATTAAAACTCACATACGTATACACATTGCAGTTTTGTAAAATTCCTAGCAATAAGCTTGTATTTATTTATTTACCAATTGACACTAACCTTAATAGCTAACTTAGTGTTAACATTGACACTAAGTTTTAACAGCATATAGATTCTGTTTGTTAAAAATTAATACTAACTGAACTGGCATCTATATTTTTTTTTAATGATCTGCTTTTGCCGATAGTGAAGTTTTGCTTACTGCATATTATGGATTAATTTATCCTTATCTTTCGAAGGGTGTAGCAGTCTGGAGTCATGAAAATACAAGAACGAAATGTGTTATTAAATTGCAAATGAAAACAGTACGTTTTAAGAAGCCTCGATCAAAATCTTACAAAACCTTCTTTACATAGCACATGTTAACGTTCCATTCTATTATATTTTCAATATTTTGCTATTTGTCGGAAGGAATCTCCACCTTTACAAAGTAGGGCGAATCAATCGGCATTACAAGCTATATAACAAAAATAATATTCAAGTACCAGCACACAAGAAATAATTTTTTGAACAGCACCTTTTTTTAACGGAAGTGCTGTTGTTGAATGCTATTGGAGTACCTGAAGGTAGAGTATGATGTTAACGTTATCTAAGTTATGATTATAGTCTAGCAATAACATATATAGTTTTATCACGCATTTGTGCAGTATTGTATTATTCCAATAAAGAATTGTTATGTGGTAAACTTTCCAAAATAACAAAATTTGAATCTCGTCTAGAAGAAGCTAAGAAAGACTTTAATCTTCAGAATTCTTTAAAACTACAAATTTTCAGTGACAATAAAAGTATGTCTACTAGGGCCTATATTGGAGGGAACTAACTATCAATCTAATAGAGCAAGTAATAATAAGTAACTAGTATGTGCGAGGGGTAAATACATAGTCTATAACGTCGTTTAATCGGACACTTCTTAAGTCAGTGTATAAAATAGATGGAGGTATGGCAATCAAACTGTTATAAAGAAGTATTATTTTAGTTTCTTGTGTAATGTCAGGCAAGACCGGATAACTAACTAAAATGTTATGTAATTTTAGTTAGTTACATGACATACTTGAGAAGACATGATTTATAAGGATAGTGTGTTTGACCTTTGTAACCCTGAAGACAAAACAAGTAATTCTAGAAAGGAACCCACGACGCTCAAAGAATCAGGGAAGGCCGTCAGTCTACAGTAGTACTCAGGTGTGTTCACTACACTGTATAATTCTTCCACCTTAGCATATTTAAATTACGGTTTAATTCGTTATAACCTTATTAAGAATTCACTCGGCTATATTTCCATAGTTTACAATACAAACTACCGAAAAACATCAACTCCTCAAGACTCGATGATGAAGAATTCCATCAAACTAAGATCACTAGTGATAAGCCTCACAAGAAAACTAAACATCTAAAAGATTTCTAATATTTTTGTTTGACCATTTAACGCATTGTGTACAATAGTCTACGTCTAAATACAATTATATAAATCATGCAGATACGTGCATTCAAAGTCAATATCAATAAATTTATATGTAGGAAATTAAGTCAGGCAATCACACATGAAATAATAAAAATAGTTTTATATTTGCGGAAGGAGTGAACCGTCGCCTTTTTATAGAGAAAAGGGTCTAGTTATAAAACATGACAATGTATTTCCCAAGATTGTGAAGTTACAAAACGAAAAAAGCAATGAGCAACGCCTTTTCAGTTCTTAATATCAAAATATGTATTATGTCAGGTCTGCAATATACATAAGGAAACTGAAAAATCCGATTACTCGTCATAAGGAACCTGAAACAATCCAACATATACTCAACAGGAAACTGAAACATATTCCTTGCTACTTGATGAGACCTTCAACCCATCCTACAGATAAACAGCGATGGACACTCCGAGAGCAGTAATCAATTAATTATACGTTCCCTGGTTAGTGAATAAATCAGTGTAACGTACAGCTACAGAATACAACTTTACTTATTATTTTAATATTTACTTTGCATTTCGTTCCATTGTTTTTTTCTGTAATGTATAACAGTAGAATTAACATGTATATATACAGTTACTAAAAGTCCCAAACATCTAAGCTGGAGTTTCTAAGGCTGGGATTTTTAATTTTCAAAACATATTGCCACTTTCAATGACAATAACAATCAAAAGAACGTTTTGACTATTATATAATTTTTTTAAACTTATTGTTATAACACTTTGCAATTTGTTGGTTAGGTGTAATTGTGATTTTGTTATGGATACAGTAAAATGTAACGTAAATTGTCGATTTTAATTTGTATATAAAGTATTTGAATGCCCCTATTGTGTGACTCTAGCCTCAGGTTATGAAACAAATTTAATGTTTGTTCGTTCGTTAGCTATTGGATTTATATTTCTCCCTTATTTTATTAAACTACGTTAAAATCAATGGCAGTGATCCGACCGAAAGAAAGTTATCATCTTAACTGAAAATTATTAAGCTAGATAAAAAAGAAAACAGTACTGAGCACATATAACCAACTCTACCCAGATAGTTCACAGTATACAGGAAAATGATACGCGCTGTTTAAGGAGCTAGTACGCACTACACAACCATGATTTTAGAATGCGACGTTGCCGAATTGAACAAATAATAAATCTTAATCTCACAGTCTTGAGTTGGCAGCGATAGCGACTGGACATCCTTATCTCGTTGTTATAACAACATATAAGACATCCTTATATCTTATAACAACATGAGTGACCTGTGCTCGTTCTGCAAGGACAAGTTACCACTGGATAGTGACTATGTAAATTGTAGTTTTAATAATTGTAAATTGCATTACGAGTGTGCTGGTGTGAAACCGTCAACATATCGCACCATGGGTGGCGTAAGACGCGACAATTACAAGTGCCGTTTGTGCCGTGCTGCCGCGACAGATGATACGGGCAGTATCGCTAGCTCGGAAGGTGATGCGGAATCGCCGCAAGTGCAAGAGAGTAAGTCATTGGAAGGACTGTTCCTCAAGTTTGATTCTATGGAAAAAAACTTAAGAGTTATGTTGGAGAAAAACACCAGTCAGGTAAAGTGTGAAATAGTGAAGCTAAAGGCGTCAGTTGAGTTTTGTACCGACAAAATTGATGACTTGTTCAGGAAATGTCATCCCCTAAAGATGAAGGTAGTGGAGGTGGAGAGAGAAAATAAAACTCTTTCTGAAAAGAACTCGCGCCTTGAAGTAAAAGTTTAACAGCTGGAGGTAGAAGTGGAGCAAATGCAGCAGTACAGCCGTAGATGTAACCTGCAGTTGGATGGCGTTCCGGAAGCAGAGGGAGAACGAGTGATGGAGATCATCAACAGGATGGCGGTCACTTTGGACGAGACCGTGGTCCTTAACCAGGACATCCAGGCTGCTCATCGCATCCCCGGCAAGAACAACACACGACCTCGGCCGATCGTCATACAATTCACGAACAGGATGAAGCGCGACGCGGTTCTCAGGAAAGCCAAAGCTAAAAAACTGAAATCCACCGATTTCGTGCCGAATGTACCTGAGACTTTAGTGTATGTGAATGAGCATCTAACCCCTTACTACAAAAAATTGTTATTCGAAGCTAAACGGCTTAAAAAGGAAAAAAGTTATTCTTACGTATGGGTAAAAGGCTCTAAATCTTTGCTAAAAAGGATGGTAACTCGCAGGTTATTCGGCTTGAGTCCTTCAAGGATCTGGGGAAAATGTAAGTTACTTTTTATTGTATTAGTGTTATAGGTAAAATTATAGTTTTATTTCCGAAAAATCTCACATATTTTATTAGATAATTTAAACTGTATAAACAATTTTTCATTAAAAATTATGCATCTTAATATAAGGAGTATAAGGAAACATTATGATGATCTTCTATTGTTCTTAGAATCTGAAAAAATATATTTGGATATTATTATTTTATCAGAGGTATGGATAAAACATGACGAATTAAATAAGTATCAAATTCCAAATTATCAGGCAGTTATCCAAGACAGGCAATATAATGCATCAGGGGGTGTTATAATTTATGTTCACAAAAATTTCACATCAACTTACAAGTTATATTCTTAAATTGAGGCTGAAGCTATTAAACTTACTCTAACATTATTTTCTAACAATAATAAATTTGAACTGGACATAATTGGAATGTATAGGAATTGTTGTTTTAATGTTTCACAGTTTAGAAACATTTTTCAAAAAATAATCGAACAAAGTAAAAGAACTACAATTATAATTGGCGACTTGAACTTAAATATTTTATTACATAATAACACAATTACCGATTATTTAAATATTTTAATTTCAAATGGGTTTAAGTCATATGTAAATGAAACTACTTGGGAAAGAGGGGATCAATCAGGTTGCTTGGATCATGTTTTTATTAGATGTAGTAGTAAGTTAGAATTTAAGTACTGTATTTAGTTTAAAAAATTGATTTTTCTGATCATTATGGTGTCTTTATTGTCTCAAACACGCTTGATCGTATGACCTCTAGGGCTAAATATGTGAAGTATGTCGACTACGCATTGCTCAGCCGGAGATTAGCTGAGGAAAGCTGGCTGCTGGTGTTTGAGTGTGATGACGTTGATGTGTCACTTCAAGTGTTTTATAGTATTTATAATAACTGTTTGGAACAAGCAAGTAGCTTAAAATGTATAAATAGTTGTAATAGACATAGAACGCCCTGGATATCTGATGCATTGATTAATAAAATTAACGAAAAGAATAAACTGTTTAGTAAATTAAAAAATTGTAAAAGTTTAATTTTAATTGATAAGTATAAAAAACTTTCCAGGGAGTGTTCAAAGCTTAAGCAACAGGAAAAAACTAGGTATTATTCAAATAAAATAGAGTCGGCTA
Source organism: Stictocephala bisonia (assembly GCA_035578905.1). NCBI lineage: Eukaryota > Metazoa > Arthropoda > Insecta > Hemiptera > Membracidae > Stictocephala > Stictocephala bisonia. The sequence goes on along the minus strand of JAQJVL010003081.1, from coordinate 47,042 downwards.
AAGAGAATTCGAAATGTTATTGGAAAGTTCTTAAAACGATAATTAGAGACTCAAAAGATGTTATTAAAGAAATCAATATAGATGGGGGTAATATAGTTGTTGAGGGTAATGAGAAGGTTGTAGCCGACGCTTTCAACAATCACTTCACCGGCAAGCCAGAGCAGCTGATAAGAGGTGCGTTCGGCATGGACTTGTTCCCACAGTCACTGATAACGAAACTGGACTCTGTGTTTACTCTGACTAATATATCTCGACAAGAACTTATTACTGTGATAAACAAAAAACCTACTAAACACTCAACTGGTCTGGACGGTATCTCGATAGTAGTACTTAAGAGGAATCTTGACATTCTTTGTGACGTATTACTTCATATTTTTAACTTATCAATTAGGCAAGGAATATTTCCTAAGTTGCTTAAAACAGCTATTATTGTACCAATTTTAAATCTTCTGACAGAAGTAACATGGACCAATATCGTCCAATATCTCTATTAAATACTATTGCTAAAGTGTTAGAGACATGTATAAAAAATAGACTCACTGATTATTTTACTACTAACAAAATATTTTCTGAAAATCAATTTGGTTTCGTTAGGGGTAAAAGTACTGACCTGGCTATCGAAAGACATATTACTGACATTGTATCACAAGTGGACAAAAGAAAACCTACTATTGGTGTTTACCTGGACTTTACTAAAGCCTTCGACTTTGTGGATATTGACATCTTATTGGACAAACTTGAGGCATATGGAGTCCGAGGGAAAGACCTGAATTGGTTTAAAACTTTTTTAAAAGAACGTCAGCAGTTGGTAAAAATAAATAACATATTTAGTAAACAATTAGTTGTAAATAGGGGGATACCCCAGTGTGGAGTATTAGGGCCGATATTATTTTCCATTTACATGAACGACTTGTTGTTTCTCCCAATGAATTCAAAAATATTTGCCTTTGCAGATGATACGTCATTAGTTTGTTCTGCTGATAGCTATAATCTTCTTCAACAAAAACTTAACAATGATTTGCAATTCATTTCTGAATGGGTGATTAGTAACAAATTAATAGTTAATACTTCAAAATCAAATGCTATTTTGTTCAGTTACAAGCCAAAATTAGTTGAAAATGTGAGAGCCCAAATTAAATTAAGATGTCATTTGCATTCATGCCTTTACGTGTGCAGTTGTGAGCCAATAAGTTTTGTGGAGTCAGTAAAGTACCTCGGGCTTCATATTCACTCAAATTTACGATGGCATTCACATATTGACTATTTAACAACAAAACTAAGACGTATAAACTACAACTTGTACTACATGAGACAATACCGAACACAAACTGATCTGCGTAGCTCGTACATATGTTGGTTCGAAGCTACTTTGAAATATGGACTTATTCATTTTGGTGGTACCTTCGCCAGCATACTTAAACCATTAGTTACTGTTCAAAAACTAGCTTTAAGGACTGTTTGTGGTGTACGCAGATTTGACTCGTCGACCCCTCTGTTTCCACTGCTGAATGTGATGCGTATAAGACAACTTTACTTGTATGCCCTGCTTACGTATCAGCATAGGTATAAGGAGCTCTTTAAGAATGTAGTATTAACAAGATATAGTAGGCATTTAAGTATAGATATGTTAAGAGTCCCTCAATTGTTCAAGGTCTCAAGCCGAATGCAATGTTGTAGTAAGGTGGTCGAGGTGTTCAATGCGTTAGCCACTGAACACCTACACTAGTCTTTTTTACACTAGTCGAGGTGTAAAAAATATGCCACTTGCGTGCTTTTTACAATAGCAATATTAGTATATACAAATTAAAATTAAAAAAGTTAGTTAAAAATAATTTAATTGTTTAGGTGTATTGATTTTATGTTTCGGGGATGTATGGGCAATGGGTGAATGTGTAGGTATTTGTATGTATATAGGAATGAATGCGAATTTGTATGCGTGTATGTGTGTATATGTATATGTATATATGTGTGTATGCTTTTTGTTTAGAAATAATTTGATTTACTTTAATTGTAATAAATTGAAGATTATTTATGTTGGTTAAAATTTACATATTTTGTTTAGTTATTTGAGTAATGTTGCTTATGAAACTATTTGCAGTGAAATGATAAATTGAACCAATCTCAAGATATATTATTAAGGAAGTACGATTTGTGTTGTTTTTGTCAACCGCGCGTGTATTCTTACACATGGTTGAATTTAATTTGTAAATATTTTTAATTTGAATAAATAGTTTTTGATTTGATTTGATTAATTATTATTATTATCTGATATTTATTATTCGTTTTTAATATGGTTAGTTGATTAATTTCAATCTGGCAACGCCGCCTAGTTAACAGCCAAACTACGCGCTATGAAGTGGATAGTTGACACACTACGAACATTTTGTTAACATTTTTCTGCATAGGATTGAACTATCTGAGTAGTTAGTTATCTGTGGTACTGAGTTTGCTTTTAACTGTAGTAACTAGATCATACGGTAGGTACCATTACTAGGCTACGCAGTAGACTATGGTGTCATAGGTGGAATCAGCTGGTTTGATTTTTTTACTTAAGGAAAATGCCTTTATGCACTAAGTGTGGGACTCATCCCTAATAATAACCTTCAATTAAGGGAATACCCACTAAAACCCCAACGGGTCGCGATGATCCAAGCCGGAGCCCTATCGGATGAATTCATGCTTGATCGCGTGTTTGCGCTCTTTTCTACTACATATCGGACTTCTAGGTGCAGTCAAACACTATATAACGGGTCAGTCAAACATCCTTCCTCACATATGGAACGTAGTATTGTGTGGGCGTAGGACGCAACAGTTCTCCATGCTTCTTCGCTTTACAGGATTGCCTCGAAAATATCTGCCATAACAGGACCTATTGTGGAGACAAGTGCTCTTCACTCTCCAGTGAAGCCCTAGCTGGTGAAGACATTTCCTGATGTACCCGTGATCTGTAAATAGATGTCAAAGATCAACCTCTAAGTGTTGATATTGATATCACATTATCTCTAAGTGGCTGCGGCTGATCCTCGAGACCACCGATGAGTCCATCGTCTATTAGCATTCTCATCCTACTTGCACTGCCAAGCTGACAGAGTCTCCAACCTGACCTCTAATCACTGCTTCTTTTCTCCCTGGTTCGAGTGCCTGTTGAAATATTGCCTGCCTCTCAACGGCGAGCAAATCGAGGAGATTGATTTCCACCACAACAATCAATGCCAAACTGTTAACAGTACGGAAGGCGCAGGTGACTCCAAATGCTGCTATTCGCTGCACTGCCAGCACGCACTTACTTTTTCGTATATATATATCCTCATCTTCATCGCAACCACCCGGACTTCTGCAGCTGGTCTAATAATTTATTTCAATGTACGACAATACACCTTTTTACAATATTTGGTTTTTTAAAGACTAAAACAATTAATGTCGTACCTAAATATATATGAACAAGACATTCAAATAGATTATAATTTTTATAAATTGGGCGAGCCGGTGGCCGAGCGGTCTAAGGCGTCAGGACTTTGAGCTTGAGTTAGAAATAGCGCTAGTTTGAATCTGGTCTCGACTGACGAATGGGCAGAGTAAGGATAAGAAGAAGATCGGCCTCTCCTTTTTGAAATATATATATATATATATATATATATATATGACAAAAATTGTTGGTATCCTCAAACTATACAGCCAGAATATACAATCCAGTAACTTAAATAGGATACTATTTCAATAATAATGTAAAACATATTTATGAACTTGTGACAATAATGAAAACAGTAGAAAATATTCTATAGTTGCCGATTGGATTATAGATAATTCATTATTATGCTATCGGCATTATCATGATTGGTTGTAATTAACAATAGATAATTATATTTATAAACATAATTATAGATAACTTAGGTCAACAATATGAACAAGACAACTATGAACAATCGATAATCAACAATAAAACAAGTATAAACTATATGTAAAATTTTTTATAAAACGAAGATAGACTATTTAAGTTAATAACAAGAAATAAAACAAAATTATTATCAGAATAACACTGACAAAACCGTCTAATATAACAATAAATTAATCAACATTACACTAGCTGCCTTTCTCATTAATGCTGTCAAGGGCATTCCCAAAAAATCCAGATAAGCACAGACTGCATTTCCAATCCTAGTCAATCTTGGATCATGCTGTCGTAACTAAAGTTTGTTGAGTGACGATGGATATAAACAGCTGTAAATGTCTCGCCAACTGAGAAACGGTTGAAGTAAATCATTGGAAGAATCTCAGAGCGGTAAATAATGTTATTCAAGACCTTAATCAAGAACATAGAGTTTATGAGTGGTCTTCGAGTTGAAATAGTTGGTAGAGATAGTGCTCCATTGCATGAATGTTAACCTCTAGGTATCTGCTTCAAATCAATCGTCTCTGCACAGCGTCCAAGGATATCCAAACTGATGAGTAGACAAAACAACAACTTTATATATTCTAATATCGGTCGGACGAGAGCAACATAAAGCGTCTTGAGAAAATATGCAGATAGTCTCTGCCTACAAGCATAGACCTTCTATTATACCAGACAGTCCCATCATACGGGCTGAGCTGGTCGTAGTTCTGGTTCAACGTGTCGGCTAGTTGCTAGGGCCCTCACCAGCCTTCCCTGGCGTTGGCTGTCTCTCCCCCTCACCCCATTACCCACCCTCCTCAGAAAAGGCGTCAAGCACTACGCCTAGCTTTTGTCGTTGAGGTACTCTTTAAAGACTGGCCCTGCCCCGGCCCCTACTCAGCGGCCTGCCCGCCCAAAAGCTTTATGCATTTGTAATCGTCTTCGGCCGTCGATATTTATTGGTACCAATAATTTTAATACCTAAATTCAATTACCAAACTAAATAAAACTGTTGTAATATGAGATCTTATCAGATAAATCCAAGACAATTATGTCTTATTTTTAGATAAGTATCATGCATATTATAACTAATAAATATATGAACCAATTTTAAGACATTCGACATTTAGGTGTATTTATATGTAACTTTTGGTATTAATTATAAGTCTATAATGATTACCAACTAGGTATATATTTAGCATTAAAAATATGTTATAGTGTTATAACTGTTTATTATATATAAGTTATGTATTGGCCTACATTTGGTTGCATTAGTTCTTTCTTGCCCTTAATGACATATAATGCCTTTATATTAATGAAAAATAGATAAGTAAGGTGGTATAACAATTTCTTTTTTCCAAAACAAATAATATTTTATAACCATCAGATAGCCCAGTTCATAGTGACTTAAGTGATATCAAACATAAGAAAGTTAGTGTAATTTTACTATGAAACTATAAAAATAGCCCCCCGCCATGGATCCGTCACTGACACCACAGTTTTCTCTAGTAGTGTCCACGTTGATGGCAACCATTGAGCGGATGCCGTGTTGGTATTAATTAGGAGAACCGAGCATGGAACTATAGTTTTTTTACAATAGGGCTTAAAAGTAAAAAAATAGTATTTCAGTGGCCAGAATATAAACTTTTTTTAACTTTTAATTATCAGACTGGACGAAATATTATTCTGAAAACATAGTTTCATGGAGCATAGATTCTACACAACTTTTAAATTTAAAGTTGGTTTCTATATATTATAGTTTTTGTTTAATTGCTGGTTTTTTATTTTAAAAAAGTAACTAATTTTGTGAAATAATTCAATAATTAAGTCATGAAACATGGTGGTCGTCAGTGTTATCCATAAAAATATAAAATCATGTCAAGATTCTCTGAGGTACTGAACTGAGTGCCCCAGTGTAGTATTCCAAGATTAAAACCTTCAACGCTTGAACTGAAATGGAGATATACAGTTGAAGAATCTATTTGAATGTTTGGGTTGGGCTCGCTCTAGTTCCCGTTCCCACTCTACGCAGGTAATTGCCTCGAGGATACATGAGGGAGGAGTTACGTCATCAAATTACGTCACAAGTCTAATTTCCGAGATGGCCAGTTGAGGCGCATGAATCAGGAAGTATAAGAGTGTTTATAATGGTTCCTACTAGGTTGCTCTGCCTCCGCTCCGATTTTTACAGTCTTCAATTTTCTGGCTGGGGTGGGACTGTCTGGTATAATACAAGGTCTATGCTACAAGTTCTAGCTCCAAAATCAGTTTTTGAAATTAGGAGACTGCCCTGATCTTTAACTTCGGCAACTCATCTTAGTGCGGCATTTTATAGCAGGTAGTTAGATTGATTAGTTTATTTGGATGTTGAAAATGTTATCACCAGACGTATAGTAGGGTTTAAGTCTATGTCACTGAATAGCCACAATTCCTCAATCTTCTTGAGATCCTTTTGCAGAGCAACCAGATTTTTAATACGATGCCACCTCTATGAAGAGTTTTACATCGTCACAAACAAACATTTCCTTCGAGATTCGTGCCAATTTCCTTCACGAATATACAACTTCCTTTGACAAGGCAGACGCATGTTTTACTCGGAGAATGCGGCCTAGAAGCAAACTGTGAAGCAAGGTTAACAAATATTCAGGTGCCAAAGAGCTTCTACTTTCTTGACAAAGTGGGCATGACTGATTCAATTAAACGCCTTTGAAAAATCAATTAAATACTGCCTAGTTCTTCAAAGTGTTCAGAATATTACTCATGAACTCAACTAGGTTGCTGGATGTCGATCTGCCCTTTTGGAAACCATGTTATTGTGGAGTTATGACATTCTTGAAGCTGAAGGTAAGTCTATTGAGAACAACACTTTCAAACAATTTAACTAGACTTGACTGTATATCAACAGGCCTATAATTTTTGCAGTTGATCTACATCTGACTTATGTATATGTATGAGGAATCCAGGTTTCAAATTCGAGGGAATAACTCCTCCGGCAAACAGGTAATTAAAGTAAATAGATTTATGAGGTGGTCACACCTCACTTCAGTACCTAAGAGCAACTGAAGGAATTTCATCTGGACTCTTCGAGATATCTGAGGATTTAAGTTTTATTTTAGCATCATTAGCATATATGTATATAGAGAATAGAAGATTAATCTCTTCAAATGAGGAGACGGATGTTGGTGAGGTCCCATTTTTGTAAACAGACGAAAAGAAGTCTGAATAAATATCCGCTTTCACCTAAGGTTCCTCATATATAATTTAGCTTCAAGCCTAAGACTCATTGGACGAGATCTTGATGACCTTACTTCACGTAGGGGACTCAAAAATCTTTTAGGGTTTTTCTTAGACCATCATCCATTTCGGCAAGGTAGTTTTAGTCGTTAGCTCTGACCAAACGTTTAAAATAATTCCTGACCTTCCTAAATCTAGCATAAGTAAATTCGTTGAGTGAGTTCTTATAATTCTTGTGAAGTGTCTTCTTCTGAACGATGAGTTCTTTTAGTTCTTTTCGGAAACCATTTAGGAAACAGATCTGGTTCATCCCTCTTTAGGGAAAATTCGTAATAATTACCTTGTAAAGTTATAGCATATCAATAAAGATCTTCTACATCATCTGAAAAGGAAACAGATGGGTATGGATGACTTTATACCCTGTTGAATACTTCAACTAAGTTACATTTCAGAAGATTATAGATTTAATTCGGGCGCTTTCTCGTAGTTTAAAGTAAGAAGTTTAAAGATTATAGCAGGGAGGACGCACTCCTGGTGCAATATTGCACTCCTCACCACCCATCACTTCAATGTTGTGTTTCGACAAGAATACTAAATCAAGAACAAAAACTCTGTTTATTACGTACTTGCAACTAAAATACCAATTACATGAAAGTTTTCAGCTAAATAGTAAGCAAGCTATTTACCAGTAATTATATTTAACTGTAACCACGGGAATCAAACAATTATTTATTTGTTATTTCATCAGCTGTTTGATACGTTTCTGTGTAAAACTGTGTTTATTTCGTTCCGATATTTTTTTAGAAATATTTAATAATTATTGTTCTTTTTAATTGTAAAAATACTTAAAATATGTAAGGAAATTCGCGTTTTTGTGTTTACTTGTGTATTTTCTTATCAATATATTGATCTGAACCTAATTGTAAAGTAAATGAATACCTCAAAGGTTAACCCGTCAAATGTAAACAAAGTATTGTTCATTGATGTGGCAAATGACCACAATTATTGCTCTGATGAAGGAATAGTAACTGAATCACTTGGACACACTCTTCCCAAGCAACGTGAAGATGAGACACCAAACACAAACGGTTGGCAAAGGGTGCCGATCAGAAATAAGAGACTTTTGCCCTCAGGTAATGGGTTGGATGTTAAAAAACCTTGTACAAGGTCTGATATGAACAATCCTATCAACTTACGCAATAGTTTTGAGTGTCTAAATAATCAAAAACAAACTGCAGATGAAGAAATTTCTCATGACCAAGACGCCAACAAAGCAGAGGTAAGACCTCCACCAATATTTGTCCCAAACATTTCCGATATTAAGAGTATGATTGTAAGTATTGAAAAAGTGATAACAAAGGATTCTTATTCATACAAATGTATTACCAGAGACAAGGTAAAAATTAATGCTGTAAACATCGATGCATACCGTACCCTAGTCAAACATTTAACTGACATGAAGGTAAGCTTTCACACTTATCAAATTAAACAGGACAGGGCCTACAGAGTTGTGCTTAAAAACATGCACTTTTCCACTGAACTTCAGGATATAAAAGCAGCTATAGAAGATCATGGTTATGCTGTTAGAAACATATCAAATCTGAAAAGTTCTAGATCTAAAGATCCTCTGTCTATATTTTTTGTAGACTTAGAGCCCGCACCCAATAACAAGGACATTTTCAATGTACAGTTCTTACTAAATGCTAGAATTGTATTCGAACCTCCCTATAAACGTAATGACGTGGTACAGTGCAAAAAGTGTCAACGGTACGGGCATACCAAATCCTACTGTTGGTACAAAAATCGCTGTGTGAAATGCGGTTCTGATCACCATACAAATAGTTGTAACAAATCTAAGGAATCTCCGGCTACATGTGTACTATGCGGTGGTGAGCACCCTGCCAATTATAAAGGATGCTCTGTATATAGAGATGTTAAAAACAAAGCTTTCCCTACTTTACGTTTGAATGTTTCAAAAGGACCAGGGACTTCTTCATCACCGGGGAAAGACAAAGTTGTTAAAAACTTACAATCGCCTATTGCCCAGCCTGAGAATCTTCTTTAACAACAACTACATCATCTCTGACTTACGCAGGCGTAACATCAGGTCGAACAAATGCGGAAGAAAATTTAAATAAATTAATAAATGGATTTCTAAACAAATTTGAAATGCTCATGTCACAACAAGCCCAACAAGTAGGTACACTGATCAACCTACTAACAACCGTCATCTCAAAACTAAAATGACTAACTTCTATAGGATTGGTCTTTGGAATGCCAACGGCTTGGCCCAACATAGCCAGGATATTAAGATTTTTATTTCAATGCATAAAATTGATATAATGCTAATAACTGAAACACATTTTACTGCCTTAAATTTCTTTAAAATTCCAAATTTTTCTATTTATAGCACCAACCACCCCGACAATACCGCTCATGGGGGAAGTGCTGTTTTAATTAAAACTACTATCAAACATCATGAAATTACAAAATTTCAGCACAATGATTTTCAAGCTACCAGTGTTGTGGTTGAAGATTGGATGGGTCCTTTGACAATTTCTTCCCTTTACTGTCCGCCTAGATTTAACATCTCAGACCAGCGATTCAATCAGTTTTTCAGCTCACTTGGTCCTCGCTTCCTGGCAGGAGGTGACTACAATGCTAAACATGTAATGTGGGGATCAAGACTAGTAAATCCTCGGGGAAGAAATCTGCTAAAATGTATAGATAATAATAATTTACATTATTTATCAACTGGTCATCCTACTTATTGGCCAACAGATGTAAATAAAATCCCAGACCTGCTTGACTTTTTTGTAACCAAAGGGATTTCTCAAAATTACGTGGATATCACCTCATCTCTTGATCTTTCATCTGATCATTCGCCTTTGATACTGACTATAAGCTCGTCTATTATGTTAAAGGAAAAACCTCCTACACTGTCAAACAAAAATACTAATTGGGATCAATTTCGAGAGTTGTTGAAAAATACCTTAAATCTGACCATTCCCTTAAAAACCGTAGGAGACATAGATAATGCAGTTGAAATCTTCACTTCTTCCGTTCAGGCTTCTGCTTGGAAATCAACTCCGGAACTGAGTAGTGAAAATATTAAACAAATTAACTATCCGTTTTACATAAAACAAAAGATTGCTGAGAAACGTCGCTTGCGAAGAATCTAGCAACATTCAAGAAATGCTGTTGATAAAACAAACTTTAACCGGGCCTCCCAACAGCTGAAAAGAATGTTGCATGATATAAACAATGTTTGGTTTCAGGAATTCACATCAACCCTTTCTCCCACTGAGGTGACTGATTACTCATTATGGAAAGTGACGAAAAGGATGACGCAGCCACAAGTCCCAATCCCTCCTATTTCCAAGCCTGACGGTTCTTGGGCTAAAAGTAGCATGGAAAAGGCAGACTTGTTTGCTAACCATTTTACAAATGTATTCAAACCTAATCCTGTAAACAGATGTAATGACATTGGTCCAAATGTTAAAGAATTTCTTGACTCACCTAATCAGCTTGAAATGCCAATAACCTCATTCAAACCATCAGAAGTAAAGGGAGCAATCGAAGGACTTCGTGCTAAAAAATCTCCTGGCTATGACCTTATTACAGGAAAGGTGCTAAAAGAGCTCCCTAGGAAAGCGATTGTTTTCCTTACTATATTGTTCAACGCCATGTTGAGACTCGAGTACATTCCATCTCAGTGGAAGGTAGCTGACATTATTGTTATTCTGAAACCTGGTAAACCACCTCATCAGGTTACTTCATACAGACCGATAAGTCTCCTACCGGTTCCATCAAAACTGTTTGAAAAATTGTTTTTGAAACGATTAAATCCATTATTAACTGAGCTAAATTTACTTCCAAATCATCAGTTCGGATTTCGACCTAACCATTCAACAATTGAACAGGTGCATCGAGTTGTTGATAAAATCAGGCAAACCTTAGAAAAAAAGGAATTTTGCTCAGCAGCATTTCTCGATATAAGCCAGGCTTTTGATAAAGTCTGGCATGATGGGCTGTTGTTCAAAATTAAATTACTTCTACCTCATAATTTCTACAATCTAATAAAATCTTACCTATCCCAACGACACTTTAGAATAAAATTTCAAAATTGTTATTCAAATCTAAAATTAATTGAATCTGGAGTTCCACAGGGTAGTGTATTGGGCCCTTTATTATACACAATATTCACATCTGATATTCCAACTCACCAAGAAACTCTAACTGCAACATTTGCAGATGATACTGCAGTCCTTGCTTCTCATCGGAACCCTTTTACAGCTTCTCAGATCTTGCAAGATGTTTTAAATTCAATGACAGATTGGATAAAACGTTGGAGAATACAAGTAAACGAGAGTAAATCTATACACATTACATTTACGCTTAATTCGGAAAACTGTCCAAATGTTTCCTTAAACAACACTCTACTAACTCAACGAAATGATGTTAAATATCTAGGAATTTACTTAGATAGGCGACTGACATGGCAGAGCCATATCTGGAATAAACGATTGCAACTAAATACAAAATTTTCTAAAATGTATTGGCTTTTTGGAAAAAGATCCCACCTCTCCACTGAAAATAAACTATTACTGTACAAAGTTGTCTTGAAGCCAGTGTGGACATATGGCATACAGTCGTGGGGGACAGCATCATTATCAAATCTGAACATTATTCAACGTTTCCAGTCAAAGGTACTGCGAACTATATTGCAAGCTCCATGGTATGTTAGGAATGCAGTAATCCACAAAGACACAAGAATTGACTACGCGCAAGATGAAATCTCAAAGTTTAGTTTACGTTACCTACAGAAGCTTGAAGCACATGAAAACCATCTTGCTGTGAATTTGTTGGACAATAGTCAACACATTTATAGACTAAAAAGGCATGACTTCCTTAGTTTAAGTGAACGTTTTTAATCCATTATGTTGTTTACAGTCTTTGGAAGGTAATCAACCATTGTTATTTAAAATAGATCGAATTTACTTATTGTTCATTATTGAATAGATTGTAAATATTAAATAAATGACAGCTGTTTTGTGATCTTACAGTGAAGTTTATTTCTTTTTATGTGCGTGATTTTTTAAATAGTTTAGTATAATATTGTTTCTTGTTTACCGTTTTAACTAATTAATTTGTTTCATTTACGAATTTTGATTTCTGTTATATATAAACGAACTTCAATTTAAATGAACACAACATCATTAGTTTTAAAACCAGCAATCCTAACCTCATCGTTAGACCATAATTATGCATCTACAATGCCTCGAGTGACTACTGGGAACAACAATGGGAAGCACACGCTAGAAGACAACACTAATCCACCAAGTAAAAAGTTTGTAACTGATCCAATTAATTACGTAAAAGTTGATTCCATGGATTTAAGTAACACTGATTCCGGTAACCTATCAATAAATGACTTTGAACCTGTAAAAAATAGAAAATCCAAATCGTCCTCATCTCGTATCCAGCCTCCCAATCAACGTTACAAAACCGTTATCCAAAATAGGTTTGAACCTATATCTACTCCTAGCGACGACAATAACATTACTGCGTCTCCTAAATCCCAAAACATTCCACCCATCTTCCTTCATGACTCAAACAACTACCAAGCATTGATTGCAGACCTTGACAACGTCTTACAAAATGATTATTACACTGTTAATAAAGGTACCTCTATTAAGATTAACGTTTCCACCTCTGACGACTTCCGCGCATTGACAGCGCATTTTGATAGTGTGAATGTGCCATATCATTCCTTTTGCCCTCCTGATAACAAGCGACTTTCTGTAATCATGAGGAACATTCCTCTTTCCTTATCTGACGAAGAGATATACAATGAGCTAAAGTCTAAGCACTACCCAGTGTTAAAAGTCTCACGGCTATTCAACAAAGACAAATATCCTATGCCTCTTTGCGCTATTGAACTGGAAGATTCAGATATCGGAAATGAAATATTTGGTCTTGAATTTCTTTTTCATTCTAAAATTCAAATTGAATTGAAACGTAAATCTAAGTCCATCCCACAGTGCACTCGTTGCCAGCGCTTCAGACACACTAAGAATTATTGTAAACTCCAACCTCGATGTGTCAAGTGCACAGGTAACCATCTATATTCCGAGTGTTCCAAAAAGAAGGAAGATTCAGTCCAATGTGTCAACTGTGGTGATTCACATACAGCCAATTATCGGGGATGCCCATACTTCCTCAACCTAAAATCACGTTCCAAACAAAATAAAAATATTCTCACATCAGAAAATACTCAAAATGTTGAGACATTTAATGCGACTTTTAGTAATTTTCCTCCGCTGAAAACAAATGAAGGAGCTCTGACTACAAAAAACCAAATGGGTGATAATACACGCTCACCACATGTCAACTATGCTAGCGTTGTCAACGGTGCACAGCCTAAACGTCCTGTAAATAATATGACTGACTCAAGCCATGTTCAACCAGAAAATGACTCCCTCCATCCAATATTTAATTCTTTATTAACACTAATTAAGCCTTATATTCCTCAAATTAAATCATTCATTTCAGAGTTAATATCATCGATTTTTAATAATGGTTTTTAACTTACAAGCCGTTCATAATTTAAATATACTAAATTGGAATGCAAACGGTTTGAAGGTAAAACGCTCTTCATTTATTGTATTTCTTGCTCAAAATAAAGTGGACATTGCCTGTGTTACAGAGACACATTTGATATCAACCGAAAAATTCGTAATTCCTGGTTACGTTTTATACAGAGCTGACAGAGATTCACCAAGGGCATCAGGCGGTGTAGCCATACTGATCAAAAGACATATATATCACCATTCATTATATTTGCCACAAATTGGAAATTTAGAAATAATTGGAATTAAAATACAAACAAAGAACGATGAATTAGTTTTATATTCTGCCTACCATGCTCCACGGTACAAATTTTCAAAATTATACATTGACAATCTCTTTCAAGATAATACTCCTACTATTCTACTAGGAGATCTAAATTGCAAACATGAAGCTTGGGGCTGTAAGGTAACCAATCCTAATGGCAGAAGGCTGCTAGCAGCAACGTTAGACACTAATCTTACGGTGGTAGCCCCTAGTGAACCAACACATTATTCCTACAATCCTAATGTTAGACCAGATATATTAGACATTGGTATATTAAAAAATGTTCCTTATCCAACACACATGACCCCTATTATTGATCTCGATTCTGACCATCTACCAGTCTTAATATCTTTTAACGATCCGCCTGTACTTGAGCCCGTTAATGACAAATTAATCAAAGGGGCGGTAGATTGGAACACATTTCAAGAAGCATTTCAAGATCATTTTGATCCATTGCAACATCTTTCGACTCCAGCACAGATAGATGACGCTATCAATACATTTTTGGACTCTATTAGGGTTTCGATAGATAAAGCAACGAGTCGCCCGTTTCAGCCTGCAAGAACTCATTCTCCAACTCCGAAGTATATTCTATCGCTTATCAGGCTGAAGAACAAATGCAGAAGATTGTGGCAACTACAAAGAAATCCTGCTTTACGTAGGAGGTATAATCAATTAAACAGGCGCGTTAAATGGGAATTAGACCGCTTTCGATATGAGTCATACAACAAATATTTGTCTAATCTATCTCCTACTGACAACAATTCCTTATGGTTGGCTACAAAACGTATCCTAAAGGAAAACACCCCGATCCCTAGCTTGACAAATAATGGGTGTGTGTACAACAGCAAGACAGAAAAAGCCAATGTGTTAGCTGATTTTTATCAATCAACATTCCGCCCAAACGAAGACATCCAAGATATGGAATTTTCTGATCATGTTACCTCAGTGATTTCTTCAGCATGGCATACTGTAGAACTTCCAGTGAAATACACTTCTCCATCTGAAATTTCTCACCATTTGAAGTCGTTAAAAACAAAAAAGTCTCCTGGTCATGATGGGATACCTAACATAGTACTGTGTAACTTGCCTCGTAGAGGGCTTGCTTTCCTTGCATCCCTCTTCAAAGCTTGCTTTAGCATTTCATATTTCCCGACATCATGGAAACATTCACAAATCATCGTGATCCACAAACCTGGAAAGCCTTCATCTCAAGTAAGTAGTTACCGTCCAATAAGTCTTCTCCCCACGCTTTCAAAATTATTTGAGAAAATTATTAAAAGTCGCTTAGATGCTTTTGTAAGTACTACCTCTCTTATCCCACCACACCAATTTGGATTTCGTTCTCATCATTCTACTAATCACCAGCTGTTAAGGGTATCAGAAGACATTATTCAGGGCTTTGATAACAAAAATCACACTACTGCCGTATTTTTAGACATAGCTCAAGCGTTTGATCGTGTTTGGCACGACGGTTTATTGTTTAAATTAAGAGAATCTGGGATCCCTTGTTATATGTTCAAAATTATAAGAAGTTTCCTCAAAGATAGGACATTTTCAGTCAAAATTGGTGGTGTTCTATCTACGGTAAGACCTGTTAATGCTGGAGTACCCCAAGGTGCAATTTTATCTCCTCTTCTATTTAACATATACACATCCGATTTGCCTACGTCAAATAATGCCAAAATTGCTACATTTGCTGATGATACTCTTATTTACTCTAGTCATCATGACATTGAAACTGCAACCATGAGAGTACAAGAGTCTTTGGAATGCGTAGTTACTTGGTTTTCAAAATGGAGGATAGCTATCAACCCGACCAAAAGCGAGGCAAAGATTTTCACTCTACGTCGGCCTTTAGAACCTCAAAATATCACAATTTTAAATGAAGAAATACCCTGGAACCCTACCGATCAAGCAATAAAATATTTAGGTGTTTATTTTGATCGTAAACTAAATTCGAAATTCCACATAAATAAGAAACTTAACCTTGCTTATGGAAGACTGTCAAAATTATTTCCATTAATAAACAAGAAATCATCTCTGTCTGTAAAAAACGGCCTTCTTATTTACAAAACTATTCTACGACCACTTTTGTTGTACGGCTGTCAACTTTGGGGTACTGCCTCAGAAAGAACATTAAAGAAACTGCAGGTATTTCAAAACAAAGTTTTACGACTGATACTGAAGTGCCCTTGGTATGTGCGTAATACCCAGATTCATCATGAACTTGGAATTGTTCCCGTTCATCAGTTCATTAAAACTTCGACTCAACAATTATTTAAGAAACTTCCATCTGTAAGTGGTGTACAACACTTCAACATAGGACATCCGACCAACATCAGGACGCTCCGCCTAAAACCAAGGCTACCTCAAGACATTTTTGAACTACCATAAACATGCTTTAATCAAGGAAGTTTAATATCAAACATTTTGAACTCTGTTCCTGAGTTGCCGAATAGCTGACCTCAATATTTATAGTTCTCTGTTATTATCTTTTTCTAACATTTTCTGTCACTTAATTCTACCTTAGCCTGTATAGCATTTTGTAACTTGCTGAACGGTTAATAAAATTGTTAAAAAAAAAAAAAAATTAAATAAATGTTATAAAAAAAAAAAATTTGTTATTTGTTGTTTCCAGCTGTCACTTTTTCCACGTGACGTCATGTGAGATGCGTGTAATACCTACCGTCATCATTTTTAGGTACCGTTCCTTCCATTAAAAATATTTTACAACTTATGTTTAAATTGCAGTGAATGTATTGACGACACTCTTGAACACATAATCATAGAATGTTTCGACAACGCACATTCTAAGGATTAATCTTTAAAAACATTTAAAAGTCAACACTCAATAACAAAAATCTAGTTGATACTTTTATCCTTAAATAATGTTGAAATATATAAAGAGATTAATTCCTTGTTAAAAGTGACGAAAAAATATTAAAATTACAAACATAAAAAGGGAATGTTTGTAGGCTGGTGATTAGCACTTCTGCTTCCAATTTGGGCTCAAATCCTGGGAGGTAGAATTAAATTTGGAACAGTGATTTAGACCATTGTCCTCCAACAACATTTGATTACTACGTGAAAAATAATGCAGAAAGTAAAAAAAAAAACATATTAAGTAAATTACCTCTGTCAACAGTTCCAAACTTTGTGTGGTGTTTATTATACGATCGTTCGTCATTAAAATGCCATCTTCACAAATAATGCAAAAAAAGGCTTCAATAAACTTTATAAAACACAAATAGTATGAACTGACATTTAAAACATTAAAACTATCTAGAAGGATAGATCTGTCATAAGTTAATCAAGAATCGTTTATTTGCCATTCGATATAATTAATGCATGGGCAAAAGTCTAAAGTACAGCATATAAAGCTATGGTCAAAAATTATAATAGAAATACAATAAACAAAATTAACAAATACTAACACTACTTTTTTAAGCTCTGTGGATATTTCTTTTAATTATAATAGACCAATTGACCTAGACAACAATAATGACAAAAAATTAATGTAAGAATTAACGATAAATTAAATAATTTTGACAACAAAACAAGCAATAAACTATTAATATATAAATTATGACAAGAAATAACAATATTAAAAAGCAGTAACAATAAAATTACAAAACATAAAAATTAATAAAAACACACAAAACAATAAAAAGAGACATAAATAATAGGCCTAATTGAAGGACCAATAACAGTTTTAAAATAGTATCAGTAGTCAATAAAACAAAACTAGATTTAAATTCAAAAAACAATATCTTTTTTATCCATGTAGTCAACAACAGAGTAGAATGGATTATTTAGGAGCCATTCGTAAAATTTACTTAAAAATAATGAGTGTCTATTTGGATATAGCTGTATTACTTTACTTAGTTTGTTATATACTTTATGTGACATGACTTTGTGGCTCTTTAGAGTTTTGATTAATCTATAAAAAGTTCTATTTATGTTGTTACTATTTCTTGTATTATGAGAATGAATGTTATTACCTAATGTTTGTTGGGACAATTTGTTTAGGCTATAGGCAATGATGTCATAGATGTATAGATTCACCACAGTTTGAAATTTAAGCTTGCTAAATAGAGGTTTACAGTGAGCATCAAAAGGGGCATTACTAAGAATTATTCCCGGCGTAGTGGTGTTATCAGCTGTCCTTTGTTCCCTTGACGTTTTGTATTAATAATACAGTATAAAACACCTGTTTTATACTGTGTTAATAAACAGTTTTTGATTTGAAGAAAAAAAACATTGTTACCACAGTATAAAACACCCAGTAGCGACACTGCTATGCCAGTTGAAGAGACAATTGCCGTAAGCCAACTTACTGGCATAACATTATTGGCTACATGTGAACACTTCTGGCCAATTGCCGGGCCAACTGTCCCGACAGTTGTCTTAAAATTCAGTTGTCTCCTGGAGTAGACTGAGGACAATGAAATGGGCCCAGTGACGCCCCCCCCCCACCACTCTGGAAGCACAACTGTTGCGCCAATTGGCACCGTGTGAATGTAGTAGGCCAGTACCAGTAGATCACTGTCTTGTTTTTGTCGATAGAGACTGTTGTACGCGTTGACCTGTGGTTATTTGTGACCGTTTCTTAAAAGTTATTACTATTTGTAATTTGAAAACTATGGCTCCTAGGTGGAGTAATGACTTGAATTTGAAATTCGTTGAGTTGTATAAAGAACATAGGTGTCTGGGACCTGCGAGATGATCTATATAAAGACAGAAATGCCCGTGAAACGGTACTCGCTGCAATTGCCAAAGACTTAAACATTCAAGGATTTGGTGTAGCTGAGGTTAAAGCTAAGATAAAAGCTTTCCGCGGTACATTTAACATCGCTAATAAAAAGTCCTTGTCCACTCCCTCTTTTTATTTAACTCTTCCCCCAACACCTGGCAAGATTCAGCGATAAATTCCCGACAAAGATCATCACAGATTACTTTGAACTTTTCACGAGACACAACAGATGGAGAACAATGCCATTTTCATCAACTGCCATGCCAGTAGTTTCTGCATGTGAACAGGTATTTGTTCAGCTGGACTGGTCACTGACATTCCCACAACTGGCCTAAGACAATTGGTCCCTATGATTGTCTCTTCAACTGGCATCGTGTAAACCAGCCTTAAAGTTTGTGACGAGCACGGCATTAGCGCTCGTAGCGACGGGAGCGTGAGACGCGTATTTCTGTATTATTTACATTCACAGCTATCATTTAGTAAATGTAAAAAATAACCTGTCATACTCATGGCCCTTTTTATTTTGATATTATTCTACTTATTTGCAAGACACAATTCAAAACAGCGGTATTGGTGTGTTGTATCATTGATTTTACTATATAAAATAAATAGTAAAATCAATGGTTGTTTCCTCCTCCAACTATTAGGAGCGCTTACATAGCACTAGTCCTACAGCAATTAAATGGGAGTGTCGCTTCTTGGTTTTTTATACTGTTGCGTTTTACTTAACTTACCAACTGATATACGTGACTATATTCAATTAAATGCTACTATCCTTATTATATTAGCACACTAACTATATCAATGCCTTCTTAAAAAAAAAAAAAAAAAAAAAATGATAAATTACTAATGAATCAACTACATAAACATTAAACTTTGCCGTTGCATGTAATAAAAACTAGCTTAAGCGTATGGAGGTGTCCAAGACAAACCAGAAAAAGGTACAATGCTCTCGTGTAGTATAACAAATTGTGTTATTTTAGGTTAGGGACAACAAGCAAGTCGACAAATTTAAACAACATAACATGGGAGTTGACATCATTCAATTTAACATTTATAGAGGTTAGGTTATCTTAAATATTTTTTCTGAGATTGAAGTAAATAAATTCAACTAGTTCAAAATAATGTTTTCCAGGTAACTACGTATTCACTTAACCTCCAACTACGATGGTGGGGTATTTTCACCCCAAGGTTTTTTTAATTTTTATTTTAACAAAAAAACTAAATTGTGAGTTTTGCAAATAAACCTTTTATGATGCTTTTGTAATAGTATTTTATAATGGACAGTATAAACAAAATTATATTATTTGAAACAAAAAATAATAAGTAGTGTACTATTTCTGAATAACTTGTTACACTTTAACCCTAGAAATGACATATGTTGATCATTGACAAATTTAATTTGTTGCTGTAGTGATAAATGTTGACTTTCGACGAATTAACATCGTCTAAATAACGCTACTGCTCTGCAAAAATTCAACCTATATTTTCAAATTTAGTCTCATCTTAAAGTAGACATTCTAACGAACAATTTACACTTTATGATATTAATCAAACAACACATGTTTAGAGAACAACGCCGTGATTTGGAAGGCTGTGCAGAGTCAATTATTCAAGGCGTGGCGCCGGCTTGAACATTGCCTCGGGCGGGAATCAGTTGTTTTACACCTGGTTTGTTTACGTAATTAGTATTATCGGTTCTATAATATACACATTATTATAGGCTATTCTTTATTTTAAATCTGCTTTTATAGCTTTTCAATCAAGACAATCATTTTTAAAATGTATATGTAAATTGTGTACTGTATATGATTATAACAACAATTTGTCGTTTCCATGGTTACAGTAAGCTTTTAATGTTTCACTTATAAAAATATATAAGTATATTATAACCTTATATATGTGTATATATTTTAACTCAGCACAAAACTTACAACATAATGACTATCTCACTTTTATTCTTGGTGTATGGGGTCTGATGTAGCCCTATTGGTCATGTAAAGATTTTGTTTTCAAAAATAAATTTTCATCTTCAATTTAGTAGTAACATATAATAAATATTTTGTTTCATTTGTGCTAGTACTTTTTTATCATTCTATAACTCAAGGCAAACAAATTGATACACAACTTGGTAACCATAGGTAGATATTTATATTTTTTATCGTTTTTAAGAGAAATGCTTACAAAACATGCAAAAATGGCTTATCAGTCAGGGAAAGTATAGTTATCAGTTCTAGGGTTAACCTTCGAAGTGGGGTTAAGAAACACGCAGTGGCGGGGTATTTTGAGTGATTTTGCATGCCCCGAATAAAAGCCTCTTATAAACATCTCAAGCAATCAAAATATAATATATCAAATTAAAGCTAATAACAAGCACAATACAATAATAACATAGTTGAAGTAGCCTACTTATACCAAACAGTACAGTAAACAATCTTTTGATGCACCCAACAAATTTGTTTTGAAAAATTTTGTTTTTATTCGAGTGGCCAATTTGAGTTTATGTAGAATAACCACATAAAAAAGTTAGATAGCCAGTTTTTTCTAAATTTTATTGTGAACAAAAAATGTATAGTTTATCTTTACTACTAAAAATAATAAATCACATAGTAAAAGAACTATCTACAAAAATTTAGTGACTTGTAGTGTTGACTAGCTCTCAGTGAACGATAAAATCAAAGACTTTCAAATTACATTTATAAATAGTTTTATAATTAGCATAATACGTGTTGGTATATATACAGTACAAGTAAACGTCACACAACACAAATTTATTACAATATAAGCACAAAATGCACAAATATATTAAAATACAAGTACAAAATGTACAAATATTATGGTGATCCATTTCGGTGAACCACGCTCACCTTCCTCAGACCAGAGGGATTCACAAAAAGTTTAAACATGCAACAAACTTTAAATTGATAATTTTAACTTAACGGCAAAAATAGACACACAATAAAGTACCTAGCTACATAAGTTTTGTAAACAACAAATGTCGGACAGTGAGCGTTCCCTTTCATACAACACCAATTCTTCATCTTATACAAATGACAACATGTTTGTCATAGAAACAATTGATTTCACGTGATTCGTCGTTTCTTTACGCTTCCAGTGGTATATAAATCACGTCGCTATTCCAAAGTTTACGTACTCTAATAAGTGCCATAAGCGATTGCTGCTCATCGACGGTCATCCGTTGATCATTTGTCTTATCAACAGAACATCCTTTATCTCCGGTTTGAGAGTTTATTCGTGTGTGACAGGGTGAATGCTTATTTTCACTTTGTCTATCATAAAACTTATCACTCGTTGATAACCAAGAGTGTATGGCTGGTATATTTTCAAATTTTCCCATAGCATCAAGAATATGGTATTTAGATGCAGTGGTAGTGCATGATAGTAAGAGTGTTTTCCTTGAGTCTATTAGCTTTTATATTTCACAGGATAAGTCTGCCCGCAGTGACAAGAGTGTCGCATGTAGACAAAATGGCAATGCTGTGATAGTTTGACAGCTTTCTATTAGCTTGTATATTATCATAAAGATCTGCCTGCACTGATCAGAAACTTTAGTAGGTTTTGTATGGATTGAGAACAAAACTGATAGAACTACCTGCTTGTAGTTTGAGCATAGGTCTGGGCATTATTTTTAATAATGTTTGAGCATAGGTGTGGGCATTATTTTTAATAAAGCGCTTATTTCTTACTCTGCCTTTTTCAATATTTTTACATTGGCTAAACCGTTGAAAATAAAACATTAAGAACAACTTGTGTTCGTTTACTTTCAAAGCTATGATATTTGGCAAAGAAAATGTAATTCAACGCCTTCTTTATTTTGTATCTGATCTCAAACTATTAATTTATTGATCCAAAAGACCTCATATTAGTTAGTTAACTATCATAAAAATTTTAGTTTTTAACCATCATAAAAATTGTTCTCTGATCACTGTAATATATTTATTAACAAATAGCAAATTAAATAATTAACAATATTGTTTTCAAAAACCAAACATACATTATCCGTTACAGATCTTAATTTTGATGGGGGTTTTATGAGTCCAAAATCTCAATTTAGAATAAAAGATTAAAAAATAAAACAAAAAACTGAACTTTTCAACAAAGAATATGATGTGACGTGGTTAAAACCATTTGAATATAGTTGTGACCAACAGTTGCGAGCAGACTGACAAGTAGCTCTGCTGCTGCTGCAATCTCTGGGCTGTTGTTGGAACTTATCATTTGTCATTGGGCTATTAATTAATAACACTTTCTAAGGAATTAGTTTGTAATTGTGAATACATTCACTCATCTACACTCCTCACATTGACTCAAAATCCCTATCGGCAAATATGGAAAAAGAATAAATATATGAATAATCCACTACCTCCAAAAGTCCTCTTAATAACAGGAAAGAAAGTTAAAATGTCTTTATTGGGAGTGATATTGACTATAATCAACTATTACATCTTTGTGTCTTTATGCTAATTCAAATTTGACCATTAGTTTTAGGCAGATAATCGTTTTTGATGTTCCCCAAACCATCAATTAGATTTTCCTATGCTGTCAGGTAATTTTTCACTCATTTACAGATATTTTTTCAAAAAATTAAGTAAAATTGTACAAAAATTACCTGTATTTGGTGTTATTGTACTCCTAATTAACCAAGCTATCAATAATAATAAAATATTTTACCTTTAGGAGAAAAGAAAATATTTATGACTCTTGATATCTGGATATCTTTAATTATATCATGGACAATTATTTTTGTAAACGAAAAAGGGGGAAGGGTTACTTGGAAAACAATATAATGTAAGTAAATTTAAAATTCCAAGAGAGCCAAAATATTCAAAATTTTATCTAGTTTCATAAAACATAAAGATTTTACAGTAGATATTATTTGGGTCGATATAATACAATACTTATACAATGGTATGTAGTACAGTAATGTGTTACAATGGTAACATAATTTTTAACAATTTGCTAAAATTGTAAAACCTATATAGACTTCTAATTAATACTAAAATAAAAAAAATAAAAAACCACTCCATAAAACTAATATATTTGTGAAATGTTTATTTTGGTGTCTATTCTCTGTCAGCTGAAAGATTTGTAATTGATGGATGAAATTTTACTGGCATGCACATGAATGTTATATTCCTCATGTTCAATTTTTTTTCTTCCATGAGAAGGCTTCAGTATAATTTTTTATAGCTTGTATATTCATACCAGGAAAAATTTTGAACAATCGGGGCAATTTGGATGATAAATGGTAATAACAACAGTTTTTTTTAATATTTTGCGCATAGCCAGAAAGTTTTTTGGAACTGCCAAACATATACACTGATACATAGATGCTGTAATAATAATAATGTAATTATACATTTATATACCTTAAGCATTATTTATGCTTATAAATGTAAACAAAACCTAACAAGCATAATTTTACAATAGCATAGCATAAATAATTAACAACAAAAATGTCACTTCAAACAACAATAACAAAAAATCTCATAGATAATGATATAACACAATAACACCATAATTACGAATAAGAAATACAAATGCAACATAGAAACAAGTAAACATCTCATCCAATATGGCGTTATTTAGATAATGGCAACTTCATACCACTTTTAATGTAATCGTAATAACAATTTACAGGTAAGCAATAACAGTAGTAAAATGCGTTTTTAATTATAATCTTATATATTTTCCTGGTTTCGATGAAAACTACTTGGCCATGTAGATTTGCTGGCACTTCCTCAAATACTTAGGTAACGCTTGCAATCTTGCATTACATAATAAGAAAGAAAAAGCAACATTACCGAAAAATGGTTTGGATATGTGCCTTTAAAACCTGTAAAGGATGCAATAACAAAATAGAATATTAATTAGTTTGTAATACATTATTCTTCCCTTATTGTTTTTGTAAAATGTTTCAGGTATTCAATTAAAGTGACTGAACAAATATTGGACAATTAATTAAGATGAGTAATACTTCAGACAGAATGAAACTTCATAAGAAAAAAAAGATTTTAAATAAACTTGATTCTGCTGAGAGTGTTGCTAAACAAATTGTCGAGGCAAAACTTAATTCATTTGAGGAAGTAAATAAATCGAAAATTGAAAAGAGCAATGAGGAGAATAACAATGTCTTAAATAAAAGAAATACAATTACTAATAGAAAAAGGACAAATGGCCAGAGTATTGACCAAGTTAAGAAGGCGAAGAACAGGAAATGTTTAGAAACTAATGCCTCAGCCTTGATGAGTAGACTTGAAGAGTTCAGTAATGTCTGGAATGATTGCCCTGATGTAAATAACTATACTTATATGAATCATTTGCCTGGAAACCATGAAACAAAAGGATTTACACAAGTGAACAATGATGTGAATAACAGTAATAAACATTTTCAAGATTATTTCCAATCAAATGTAAAGAAAGCTAAAACGATTACTGATGAATATAGTCTGTCCAAAATTACCAGTAAAACAAATTCTAAGACAAAACATATCAGTACCTCAACAACAGAAACTAAAGGTGAAGATAATAAAAGTTCAGTTAATAATGAAAAGACTAGCTCAGAAGTAGCAGATTTAAAGCGAAAGAAAGCTGTATTAGAACACCGGCAATCACATATCGATCAACAAAAATTAATCAAACAGGCATTGTCTGCTTTGGTAAGATAATATTTAGTAACTGACTTTCATACTTTGTAGTAACCAGGCAATATTAAAAAGTAAACAAATTCATAACCATTTTTTACATTTTATCACTGTTTAATTTTAAAATATGTACTGGTATGAAATAAAATTTTCAAAAATTCTTTGGTTGAAACAATCATCTCCAAACGCAAAACTTAACTTCAATTCATGCAGATTATTTTACATTTTCGTCCCAACTTTAAAAGTCTATAGTATGTTTTTGTATTAACCAACAGGCCTATGGAGCTCCTTTTTTGTAATTATTGACAAAGGTGTGTTTATTTTTTGAGGTCAAGGTGCCTGATGGCAACTGTAGCTTATCTATTTCACATGACTTATCTCTCATTAGGCTCTGAATTCTGAAAGTAATTCCACTCAATTACTCCTGCAATACGAATTGCTTTTAGCAATCTGTATCTACTTTACATAAAGTACAATGGATAGTAGCCCAATTTACCGTTATGTCAAACAATGGACCTTTAGAAACACACTGCTTCTGGTGGCCCTGTTTCTGACCAAATTAACATTGATATTATCGTTCACCTTAATGCATATTAATCTTCTTTTTTTTTGCATATTAAACCTCCTCAATCTTACTATACTACCCATTTCCCATAGACTAATTATCTGTGCTGGGAACTTATCAGAGTGAGGGGGAAAACCAATTCAGTACATGTTGAATATTATTAATAAAAACTTAAAGTCAAGACTAAGCTTTGAACCTGCTCTATCTTCAACTCAAGTACAAATTCCTGATGCTTAGACCACTGGACCACTAGCTTTCCTAATTGAGCACAAGGGTTGATAGTGTTATGGTGAGTAGAGGATCAGTGAGAATTTTAATAAATGGGGGTATATGAAAGTCCTCTCCACTGCTTGAAATTTTATACGTAAGGGGAAAAGTATTAACTTAAGTTCAAGTTATGTATAAAACACACACACAAATATAAGTATAACCTTGCATATTTTTTTATTAGCGTTACAAAAAATTAACAATAACCCATACTATTAAAATAATAGTACCGTGTAACACTTGATTGATTATTACTTACAAATAGATATCTATTTAATAGAGATATTTGTTCCAATTATTTGGTTGGTTATTGAGTTCTGCTACTACAGCTGGTTTAACACATTCGCTGCTGAAAAAATATGTTAAAATCATGTCAGAAACTAAAATAATATTTTGTAATAAAACAATACCTTATATAGTCAGGAAACAGGGTTGATACACCAAATCCAGTTTATGGCCTCAATTCTGGTAGATCGGGGCTTCCGAAGTGATCGTCCGCCGGCGGTGGAGCCGCACATCGCAACGAAACCCATGCGCGCCGCGAGACGCTGCCGCAATTAGTCGCGGCAGGTCGCATTCCTGAAGTTGAAATACGCCATACAGGAGTATCATTTCCGATATCAGAATCATCAGATTCATAAGAATCAGAGTCATCTGAAGCATTTCCCATTATCTGATGTTGGATTGGGTCATCAACTTCACCATCACTGTCGGCAGGACAAAGTCAGGAGCCGAAGATGGCCCAGGAGTTGGTTGAAACATTGCAGAAAAGAATAAAACGCACTATACAAATATATTTACAATATAACACAAATCACAATACAATATAACACAACACGATACTAATGTTTCACTATTATACACAAAAATAAAATGGTAAAACTCCGATGCAAGCCAACTGGCTCAAAATGGCGCGATCCACGAACGGCGAACACCGAAACGTGACGCGAGACACAGGCAACAATGCAGCGCAAATCCAACCGTTATACGGCAAGTGGCTAGACCACACTGAATTCCACAAACAAGCATTGCGTCGTCAACCGCCGGCAACAGTTCCGCTGCGCGCGCAGGCACGCTAACCCCCGCCTACTGGCTCAAAATGGCGCGATCCACGAACGAAGAACAAGGAAATGTGACGCGAGAAACAGGCTATAATGCGGCGCAAATCCGACCCTTCTAAGCCAAAGGGCTAGACGACACTGAAGCGTACAAGCCGGTATTGATCCGTCCACCGCCTGCGACCTATCCGCTGCTCGCGCAAGCACTGCTATCACCCGCGGGCGTGTGACCCGCACTCAATGTGTTAAATTGCATTACATGTATAACTCACGAGGTTTAACAAGGCACTAGGCCAGGCGATCTGCAGAAGACTAATTGGAGTGGGGGGGAAGCCGCTGAGTCAGTGTGCACGCCATATGGTAAATAAATCAACTGCAATTTGAATTGCTGTTTACAACCTGACTTAACCTTGTTATTGTTAATAGATAAATAATAATTACAATCATTACTAATTGTTTAACTTTTTTTAATTTATTTGTTTATATATATTGATTAGGCCTATATCATTATTTGATTTATAAGCAAATTTTTGTGCCTATTTCCAGAGCAGACTTTGCAAAGACAGCATATGTTGTTTTTGTTTTAGCAAAAAGAGATTTAAATTTAAAAGACCTCTTATTGGCCGTTATGATAGATGTAAAAAAACAACAAAGGAGGCGAAAATAAATTCTTTTCTACACAAGAGAGGCGCTTCAAGCGCAGCTTGACCAGCAACACGGTGTCAGTAACTAAGAGATCAGTCATATGGTGGAGGGGTTTAACAGTAGTGGGACTGGCCTCCCCTCCACTACTAGTATTATTCCCCTCACGCGCAGGCCAAGACCTCGGTAAGGGAGGACTACACAAGGGCTGCACAACTGGACCCCAAAACAGCTGATAGTTTGAGACACAAAATATAACATTGGATGAGAAATCTATCAGTGTACTTATAAAATCATTGTCATAACCGAACAGTCAGTCTATAAAAACTAATGTCTAAATATTAATTTTGTATTCTTGTTAAGAATTAAGTTATAAATAAATCTTATTTATTGTAAATATTTTTGATTCTAGGACGGAAAAAAAGTTAATAAGAAAGTTATTTTCAGTGATGACAGCGATTTTGAAAGAAATGAAGATAAAGAAATAATTGTTGACAAGAAGGAAAATGAAAGAATTGGACACACACAGTTGTTTGAAGATGATGATTCTGAAATTGATTCTGATTTAAAATTAAATCCTCAGTTTAAAGGGAAAAGAGGGCAGAAGGTATGTGTTTATAATTTGTTGCTTATTTGCAACACTTGATCTTATTTTATAGTTGATTGTTGTGACATATGCTAAAGAAGAAGAACATTTTATTGCAAACAAACATTAAAATTACTATAGCTAATGTAATACACACCCACTTCATTTAATGCACCAGTGTAATTCTTTCTTAGCTATAATTTTTATGTCTTGGAAGTTATGTTTGCATTCTGGCAGCGATTTCATTTTATCTTTCTATTTCTGAGAGTGGTTTGAAACATTGTTTTCAAAAATAATATCTTCCAATTCCTTTATTAAATACATTTATTAATATTATATGAGATTTAAGAGGCTAAGCATGGTTTTTAAATGATGAATTTTCTGAGTTATCTATTAACTCTTAACTGAATTTACAATTTGATTTTAATTTAGTAGGGAGATTAGGCATCAGCAAACTTACCTGAGAAGACAACTCACAGGTAAACATGCACAAATGTTTAGTGTCACTGGCACTATCTTCAGGTGAGTCTTAACTAGATGTGGTATTGTCCTCTCTACTCACCTGAACATTTGTGCTATGTGTTGTGTCTCCATGTTCACCTGTGTACATATCAGTGAACTTGTCCTCTCAGGTAAGTTTCCTCATGTCTTATCTCTCTTACATTGAGTACTGGCCTAGTGCCTTTTAACCCTTGAACCGGCCATTCTAGTTTTCCATATCGGCTGGTCATTTTTCACGTATTTGCAGACATTTTTTCAAAAATTCCTAAAAAAATTGTAAAATTATATAAATTTACTTGTATTTGGTATTATTTTACTTGAAATAAATCAGGCTACTTTATAATATTACAGTTATAGCAAACAATTTTATTTTATATGTGACCTTATATCTTGTAAAATGTGTTTGCAAACACAAAAAGGTATGGGGGTCACCTGGTAAAAAATATAAACACCTAAACTGAAAATTCCAAGATAGCCAAAACATTCAAAATGTTATCTAGTTTTAGGAAGTATAAAGGTATTATATGTTATTAGGGGGCTTGAAAAAATTAAAATAATATAACTGTATGTAGTACAACGTATGCAGCAATGTGTTGCCATGGTAACGGTATTTTTTTTTTTTATTCTCAACAAATATTAGATAATCACTAGATACTTATAAATAATGCTAAAATTTACAGAAATACATGCTCTATAAGATAGATGTATTTTTGAAATGTTTACCTTGGTGTCAATTGCAGTAAAAATAGTAATAATAATGTAAATATTAATTTATCACAAAGGAAGACGCTTTCACTTTGCTAACTCGACCTTCTTATTATGCTTTTTCACTGTTCTTTCGACTCAGACCCAAAACGAACAAATGTTTATAAACAAAGACTCATCTTGTTTCCTAACATATTCGAATCATGCTGATATTGTTAATAGGTGTTCTATAATAATAATAAGAGATTATACAAGGTTTGTCCAGAAAGTAATAGGACTCATTTTCTTCCGCCACGACTGTACTTCGGAGCGTGCGCGCACCAACTTGATTCGGTAGAGAGCGTTCCTAGCTAAAGAACGAGCGGCTGGTCAGTTGTCTCCGAGCACTTGGTGAGTCAGGACAAGCATTTTCGCGCGACGTGATTCTGTGAGTGGTGCAAGCCGAAAATGAAAATTTGAACATGTGTGAAAGTGCCCCCAATTTTTGAATAACGTAATCACAGGTGACGAGTTGTGGATCTTTGAGTATGATCCCGAGACAAAGAGGCAATCTTCCGAGTGGCACACGACGGCGTCTCCTCGCCCAAAAAAGGGAAGAATGAGCAAATCCAAAGTGAAAACGATGCTCATTGTCTTTTTTTACATCAAAGGCATTGTCCACCATGAATTTGTTCCTCCTGGACAAACCGTCAACGCCAAATTTTACATGGAAGTGCTCAAGAGACTCAAACGAAGGGTCCATCGGGTCCGACAAGACATCACAGCCGACTGGAAGTTGCACCACGACAACGCCCGTTTCTTTCTGTTCACACCACCTTTCTTGTAAACAGCTACCTGACCAAGGCCGGCATCCCAATGCTTCCGCAGCCGCCCTACAGCCCAGATGTGGCCCCCCCAGACTTTTATTTGTTTCCTCACCTGAAAAGGCCAATGAAAGGCAAGTTTTGAGACGACAGAGGGGATCCAAGCAGCATGCACCGCAGCTCTCAAGGCTATTCCGGAGAATGCCTTCCGTGACGCCTTCAATGCTTGGAAATCACACTGGCAGCGCTGCATTGACGCAGGAGGAGCCTATTTTGAAAGTTTTTGAAGAATTGTAACAAGTGGCTCAATAAATTTTTTTAAATCGACTCAGTCCTATTACTTTCCGGACAAACTCTGTATCCGACATTAAGCTGTGTAGCGACTGTGCCAACTGGATTACTCAATATTCTTATTATTCTTTTCCAACTTTCCTGTTGCCTCAGAAAAAAAACAAACATATGTCTGCAAAAAGCAACTCCTCCCAATTCCCAACTGAGCTCACATTTTGAGCATAGTTCGTAATGTGAAAATAAATGTAACTAAAGTTTCAATTTATAATCTAATACCTTTTTAATTTTACTTGTTTTATGTCTACTAACTGCTTTGTATCACAAATAAATTTTAAAATAATTTTAGTTTTTAGGGCACTACTTAAGGTTAAAATTCATTTTTAGTTTAATAACAACGAAAATCATCTGCAACTTTCTTCCTGTTGTCTGCTAGGGGCATTTTTATTACAATAACGTCACAAATCACTTTATTGTAATGTTTTGGATTAAAGTAATTAGAATAGATAGCTGATGTATTGTTGTGTTTCACTCACGCGGCACAACACCATGGCTGTACACATTGACGCATAAATGATTAAAAACACAAATACTTAAATCTCGATTGTTTGTCATCCGTTTTTATTTAACTTTACTTTTTTGGATTGAAAATTCAATTTGCAAATAAAGGTATTCTTGTGATTTTTTTGTATTCCTTACCTTTCAAAAGTTATTAAGGATCAAACATTTCAAAGTGTCGTGTCGCCATTTTGAAAATAATTGAAAAGGGTTTTTGATTTTTTTATTTCAGTAAGAAAATGGTTTTATTAATGTGTATACGAAATTTCAACTCTATAGATCAAATGTTTTAAAAAATTTGTAAAAAATACGAAATGGCGGCTCTGGAGTTACCGGAGGTGATTTGGAATTTTTAAATATGATATTATGTCTTGTTTTTGACCTACTATCAATACCTAAAAATATTCTCAGAGAGTTCAGGGACACCCTGTATAAAAGCCAAATACCACTGAACAGATTTACACAAAATTTGAAAGGAAATTATCTTTAGTATCAAAGGGACCCACTAAGAAAGGTTTTTTTTCAAAATGCCATTCCTAAGGGGTACAAATAGCCCCTCAAAATTTACTTTTTTCCATAAGAATCAAGATATCGTCCACCATGGGCAGCTTCCAGTCCCGTCCATGTCAAAACACGATCTTATCTACTGTGTGTCTTCTGTCAAAGTTCCTAAGGCTGCTACTAAGTTCATCAGCTACAGAGATTTCAATAAATTGAATGAGGTTGCCTTCATGGCAGTGTACCGGGGGTCTTTTGACTGGTACATTTCGTTTTTTTTTTTTTTTTTTTTTTTTTTTTTTTTTTTTTTTTTTTTTTTTTTTATGTAATACCAAGACACCTTGACGGTAGGTCGGCCAACCATGACCTACTAACAGACAAACACCCACCGTCAACAACCAAGAAAGAATATTTTTTTTTTTTTTTTTTTTAAGGCAACCACGCTCTGCTACCAATTGAGACCCATCCCCCCACCAAAGCTGGTAAGCGTGCCAACCGGGGGATGGCTCAAAACAAGTCGAGCGATGGGATCACGGGTGGCAGTTGGAGGGTCAAAATAACACTCGGCAGCTGAGCGAAACTAATTTATTATCATGAAAGCCAGTACTGGCTGGCAGAAGGCCACAATATCAATAGGCAGAAGGCCACAACCAAATTCGCACATAAATCAATAATAATAAACCCTAACATTAACAAGATAATACACAAAAGCTACAAAACAACAAACTTAACAAATACCAAAATTACCAATTAACAACTACATGGCCTATCTGCAGCCTAGTCAGAGACACCCAAAACGTAAGACAAAATTTAATAACCATTTAAAAGGTGACAAATTCAGAAACAATTTCGATAACCCCAAATAAACCCGGCAATTTAGCCCACAGCCCATAATTCCACCGGGCCAGGGAGTAAGCCGGAATCCCTGGGCAGCTCCGAATAAGAAGTTAACAATAATCCCCTTTTGGTGAAAGTTTAAAAATTAAATAATTTAAAAGAAAATATAACACGGTACCGTTCGAGTAAAAATTCACTTCCAAACACCCCTAATACACTTAACAAAAAAATATAAATAACAATCACTAGGCCTAAACATAACAATAAATAATAACAGAACTTAGCCATAGGGACCTAACAGATATAAACTCTCAAAAAAAAAAAATATAACAACAAATAAAACTAACTAAAATAAATAACAATAAATATTAATATAAGTTTTTTTTTCTTTTTCTTAAATTAGAAATATCTAGGTAGCAATGTCCCCATGGCTGTTTCCTCACTTTGTCCAATCAGTTTTAGGCCTAGGCACAAATTAAACAGTTCCACAAACTTTTTTTCTTCTTTTATATTTCCTTTTTTTTCTTTTGTAAATAACCATCAAAACCCCCAGCTCAGCCGCCGGGAAACAAAAACGGAACACACTGACCTGAGGACTGAAGACTTCTACCCAAGGATGTAGGTTGGGCTGCAGGGTCGTAACTGGTCTCTATACATGGTCCTCAGGCCAGGCGGGCAGTGTAGATGTCGAACATCCCCGAACAGCAGGCTGAGGGAAGAAAACGTCCTGCTCAAGGACCCTGGAGTTTTAGGATCTCTAGCCGATCATCTTGTGACTAACGGCTGCTGAGAACAAGAGAAGAGACAGGCCAACCTGACCGAAGCTGGAACCAGGAACGACCGAGTCCAAGCCAACGGCCACCAAAGTACGCGAATCGCCGGGCACAAGCGAATCTCAGGCAGCCTGGCAAACCACGACAAAAAAAAAACGAAATGTACCGGTCAAAAGACCCGGTACAACCTCCCTCTGCAAAACTCAACACACCCAGGCAGGGGAGAAAACTCGGTACCTCAGGGAACCAAACAGAAGACGAAGAAGACCTCCGAAGAGTGGTGTTCCAAGGACGTCCAAGAGAAACTAAGAGGGGAAACCCCTCGAACAGGGAGCAAACTACCCTGACTGTCGGACCCGACAAGAAAAAAGAGAGAGAGACTCTCTCAGAACAGCCACCTAGGGCGCAGAGGTGATCAATCTCTTTGCCCCAAGAAACCCCCAGGAACACCAACTCCTGGACCAACCGTTCCCCGGAAAGCCTTAAGCTGGGACACATGGGCTTTCCTAAACACCCTGCCTGACTCGGGATCAACCAGCAGAGCAGTCACCGGTGACAAAAACCTGTCGATGCGGTGGGGACCAGACCACCGATAGCACAACTATGCAGCTCTTCGTTCCGCGGCCGAACTGACCGGGTGAGCCTGACAAAGAACCAGATCTCCACCCTGAAAAGGGTTAGGAGTGCGACCCTTATCAGCAGATGTTCTAAATAGCCCATGGCACGACATTGAAGCTTTTCCTTCAAATGTTGAAGACATGGTTGAAGAATTCAATCGAATTATTCTATCATTATATAACAAACACGCACCTGTTGTCACAAAGCGAATCTCAAAAAAACACCCTGTGCCCTGGATCAACGCAGAAATCCGCTGTCTTATGGCCCAACGTGATTCCTTGTTCAGAAAAGCAAAAAATCTAACAATAATGAAGTTATGGCACAATATCGTCTTCTGAGAAATAGAGTCAAACAGCTTCTGAGAAATTCTCGTATACAATACACTTACAGACTTTTTCAAAACACAAAAGCAATCCTCCCAAGATGTGGCGTAAAATCAAAGGTCTTGGCTTAGGAAAACAGAGAGAATCTCATTCAGTTAATGTGCCATTAAATGATTTAAATAGGTTTTTCACTTCGTGTGGTCAAACGAATAGCCAAAATGCAGTAGATAAACACATCCAAGAGTTTTCGTATGCTCCAAGAGTTATGCAAGCGGGGTTCTGTGAATTTGCTTTCAAACCTGTTATTCAAATTGATGTTTTGAGAGCTATTCGTCGTATAACCAGTAATGCTGTAGGTTCAGATAGTATTCCCATCCGTTTTGTAAAAGATATCTTGTTTGTCACATTACCTATAATCACAACTATTTTTAATAGGTCCCTCAGAAATTGCGTTTTTCCTTGTCAGTGGAAGTATGCCCTTGTTCGTCCTTTGCAAAAGACCTCAACTCCTTCCACCTGCCAAGACTTCAGGCCAATTAGTATCTTGCCCGCTTTATCTAAAGGTCTTGAAAGAGTAGTTCACTGTCAAATTATTGAATACTTAACAAACCAGAATATTCTAAATGATTTCCAGTCGGGCTTCCGCACTACTCACAGTACCGAAACAGCTCTTCTTCGAATTACTGATGACATACGTAAAGCAATGGATTCTAGACAGGGAACTATTCTTACTCTCTTTGATTTCTCAAAAGCTTTTGATTGTGTAAATCATCAACTTCTTCTTTTAAAATTGAGGGCATTAGGGTTTTCTGACCAAGTAGTTTCTTGGCTAAGGTCATATCTTTCCGGCAGGCGGCAGTGTGTACAGATCGGTGACGAGACATCTGACTGGGAACATGTTACTTGTGGTGTGCCCCAAGGCTCTATACTGGGCCCTTTGTTGTTTGTCCTCTATGTCAATGACATAACTTCAAGCATCACTCATTGTAAATATCACATGTACGCCGACGATCTCCAAATATACCTGCATTTTTGTCCAAACATGGTAAACTACTCTATTCAGATGATGAATGCTGATATATCCAATATAGTTAAATGGGCAAAAAAGAATGGTCTTAATCTGAATAGCAGCAAGACGAAGCCAATTATCATAAGTCATTCCCGGCTCAGAAATGCAATCAACCATGATACCTTACAAGAGATAAGTGTAAATGGACAAGCTGTTCCTTTTTGTAACAAGGTAAAGAGTCTTGGGGTAACAATCAACACTACTCTTACTTGGAACGAAGCCGTTGTCGAGACATGCAACAGAGTATTTGCAGGAATGCACTCGCTAAAAAGACTTCAACACTTTCTACCTGCAGAAATCAAACTGATCCTAGTCAAATCACTCATATTTCCCTATTTTACTTACTGTAACTCAGTACTCAATGACATGACTGTATCACTTAGTGAAAGACTGCAAAGGACTCAAAATTACTGCCTCCGTTTCGCTTTTAACATACGGAGAGATGAGCATATAACTCCATACTATATCCAGTCGAAAATTTTGAAAATATCTGATCAGAGGTCTATCAAAATTTTCTCTTTTACTCATTCTTTCATTACCAAAAAATCACCAAAATATTTTTCTAAAGATTTTGAGTACGTGGCGGAAAGAAGTTTAAGTGGATCAAGATCGGGATCTTCACTTTTGCGCAAGCCCCATCATAGAACATCTGCATACAACAAATCTTTCACAATAACGGCGTGTCGCTTATGGAACTCCCTCCCGATAAATATTACCTCAATCCCTAGCCATTCCCGGTTTGTGGTGTCTTTAAAACAACATTTCATGGAGCGGATGATTTCGGCCGGTTCGTCTTGGGGCTTGGGCTCTTCTGGGGTGGGGTTGGTAGCGAGTGGTATGAATGAGAGGATGTATGAATGGAAAAACATATTTAAAAATTTTTGCAATGCTCTGTTTTACTAAAATTATTATTGTTGTACGTTATGTTCATGTGAAGTGTAATATTGTAGAATGTATGTTTTTAAAACTGTTCATGCTAAGTTAAGTAGTAAGCTTTTTTTTTCTTTAAATTACTTATAGCTATTTAATATGGTATTTTCATTTCTTTATTTAGTTATTATACTTTATTATTGTTTTACTTAAGGTTAAGTGTAAGAAAGGGCCATGTGGCCCTAACTTCGCCTTTTTTGTAAATTAATTATATGATTAATTTTCAAAATAAAGAAATTTCTATTCTATTCTAGCATTGGGTTGATTTAATAAATTAATAACAGCTTTTTTGTAAATAAATAAACATGTTTCTTTTGTATATTTGACATTATTCTATTGATGCATTAAGAGAATAATCTTCAGATGCTAAACAAAAAGAAATAAAATGAACAGGTTTAAAATAGGTTAAGCAATACCATTCATAGGGTATTTTACTATTAAATAGGTAGCAACGCAAGTAGTGTGGTCGAAATACTGTAAATCAATTTAATATTGTGATTTTACGTTATACAGTAAATCTACTTATTTGTAGTCAAAAGTCACATGCCAAGGCCAAGGTGTGTCAAGCGCAGCGAGAGTCGGGGTTGGCGGTAACAAATAAAATGTGTGGAATATTTCAGGGCCACTGGCCCCTTCCTCAGTCAATAGACTGCTGGAACTCAGGAGCATAAAAGATCAAACAGCTGACAATTTTGTTTATTGCCTAGACTATGAGCTGGCTATGAGTGTGATCAGCTGTTAACTAAATTTTTAAAATATTCTGTAAACTATTTATTGAAACAGCTTACAACATGAACAGACTTCTTGAAACTTGATTTATCAAAATGATTATAACTCAATTCAGAAGCGTACCAGGAACTGCCTTTGATTGTTAAAGTATGCTTGCTGTACCAGGTACAGCATTCAATCAGAATGGGTTAAAGTTTGGTATTATATTAATTAGTATGTAGTAATATGGTAATAAAAGGTTATTACCATATTACTAAGTTGGTGTTATTTTCTTAGTTACTTGAACTTCAGTCTAAGTATGCAAGTGATTCTCGATTTACTTTGGATACAAGATTTCATGACAGTGGTTCAGAAGAAAGTGAAAATGAAATTCCTGACAATGAAAATCAAACTGATGAAAAGGACAAACAGCTCGCTATTTTGGCAAGCATTGTGAATAGGGAAATAAAACCATTGTCAACAATAAAAAAGAAATTCTCAAAACAGTAAGTACAATTTTTTAAATATTGGCATCTTGTATTGTTTTTTTAAGTATTTACCAGTTCATTCTTGTTCATCTATGGCCCTTCTTTTTTTTATGGTGATTGTAGTTTTTGCCCCCTTCTCGTACAATTTTAATGTAATTTTCTTTTCAACTATTTAGCTTACTAAAAACCAGCTGTGCACAAACGTGGGATAAATTAGATAGTCAAACAAGTTTTTTTTTTTTTTTTTTGTATAGACCCAATGAATTTCAAAGAAGAAATGAACCTTATTCTTAAGGAATGGACGATGCTGAGTTACCCACAGATGTAGGAAGACACAATTATTACAGATTTGAAAGTGGGGATTTATTGTATTGCTATGAACATTTGACTTGTCATGCTTAATCTATAGACTGCAATATTTTACAACAGTAAAATATATGAATGTAAGATTTTATATATATTTATAACACACTATAAAATATTTACAAACTTAAATTATTACTTAGACACTATTTCAACTCTTAAATTAATCACTAATATTTACATTAATTTATATTACTTGTCACGCTGTTCATCTAATATCCGACACTGCACAGTATTATTGGACTGTCACAATTAAACACTGTCACATCCACTGGGGCTGATTCTGTCATCTATTGATTGATTGACTGGCTCTTCACTGACTGTCAGGTCTGCCGAAGGGTGTCTACATGACCCAGAGGTGTAAGCCCAGAAGATTCTGGAATCAGCAATGGTGATCCTGGAAGGGCATTCTAGAACTTCTCGACTCCAATTCAGGAAGGGCCTCGATTCACCTACAGGCAAATGATCTGCCATTCTAGTCCTTCCTGGAAGACTTTGGTTGGCCCCGCGAGCAGGGAGGGAGCGCAATAACCTAGGCGGTGCCGATGGTGAATGCCGTGATCTGTAGCACAACTTCCTTCTTAAGGCTGTTCTTCAGACTACCGGGTGGAGGTTGTCCAATTCTCTTCTAGCTCTATTGCATCCCCAAGGGTTGAAGAAGCAAACCAGGATTCCTATCCTGGTGTCCTGAAAGACCTCTTCACAAGAGATCCCTTACAGTTGACTATTCCAATTTATGGTAGCCACAGCCCAGCTTTGGTATGGCAACCGTCTGTATTCCTAGGCGAAGCAGACGTTCTTTCAGGCTAACGGGGCTACTCCGTCATGTGAAACTTCCTTGGTCACCAGGTAAAAGAGATGTTGACCTTCATGCTCCAAATGGAGTGTCTTCCCAACCTCGAGTTCCCGTTTGTCCAGTTCCAGGAAGTAGTGTGACCAAACTTCTTCCTGAAGACTCTTGCAATGCCTCGAGACATCTTCAAGTCTTTGGCTACGCAGTGTGTAAGCGCGAAGCTTTACACCTTATTTTTGATGAGGGATGTGATCCACTGCCATCGTTCCATTTCTTTCTGTCATCTAACCAGTTGTTCATCCTGTCTATTATTGCCTCTGAGGTATGTTTATAGGCAATTGAAATGGATGATTCACGGTTTACTCTTGGGAGGTCTCCTTATCCTGTAGACAAAGCCGTTGATCCTGGTGACGACTTCATAGAGCCCTTTCCAAGACTGCTGAAGTTTAGGGGAATATCCTTGATGCCTACGAGGGTTGTAAAGCCAAACAAGAACCCCTGGCCAGTAGACCACTCGCATCATCTACTGGAGCGAACTCTGTCGTGGATCTCTTCCATACGTGTGAGGAGGTCATACACGTAGTCTTCTCCAGCTACTTCCTTGTTGGGCCTGAAACCAAGTCGCACAGCAACTTGAATTCCCATCCAAATATCACACTAGCGGGATATTGTCCAGTTGTTTCATTGACGGTACTGCGGTATGCCTAAAGGAAGAAGGGAAGATATTGGTCCCAGTCGTATTGATGGTTGGAGACAACCTTAGCGAGGTACATTCCCAGGGTCCTGTTCATCTGTTCCACCATTCCATCCGATTGTGGGTGAAAGGCCGTGGTCCTTGTTTTGTGGATACCCAGAGTCTTACACACACTTGCAAAGACTACCGACTTGAAGTTACCTCCCTGATCGGAATGAAGTCTAGTGGTACTCCGGCTCAAAAACTCCATGCCCAGCAGTCTGTGTCACTACTTCTTGATTCAGTGGTGCGTAGGCCTCTATCCATTTACTGAAGTAGTCCATGACCACTAGAATGAACTTATTTCCTGAGTCAGTTACTGGAAATGGTCCTGTCATATCCATGGCAATCCGCTCAAATGCAGCTCCCACGTTTTATAGTCTCATCGATGCTCTCCTCCCTTTTCTGGGTCTATTGGCAGCTGCACAAGCCGTGCAGTTCCTACATCAACATCGGACATCTCTTTCAGTTTGGGCCAATAAAAGCTTTCTCTCACCTTTTCTTAGGTATTCTTATCTAAGAAAAAGGTATTCTTTTCTTAGGTAGTATGATCTGCAGTTTCACCTGTCAGCCGTCAGAATCTTCTACTACACGCTTGTAGACTTTATTATTCTTCACAATAGATTGTCATTGTGCCTAGTAGGTCTTGACGGATGGTGAGACAGGAACTACGTCTTACCACTCTGGCCTCCCATTCTCGGAATGTGTCCACTGGAGGACGCACTGGTCAGGGTCCAGGATCAGTAGCTGAACAGCGTCCCAGTCCTCATCTATTAGAGAGGTTCCCATCTAATAATGGTGGTCGTTATTTCTTCCTATCGGGAGCAGTGCTTATAGTCTCCTGTACACTGTACATGGTCTCTTGAAGAGAGTATCATCATTCCTGTAGTCATTTCCGGCACGGTGGACAGATTCAAAATCATATTGCTGAAGACTTTCTATCCACCTTGCTACCTGGCCCTCTGGAGTTTTTAACCTTAGTAGCCACGTCAATGCTGAGTGGGCAGTCCTAAGGAGAAACTTCCTTCCGTAGAGGTACTTGTGGAAGTGCTAAATGGATTTTATGATTGCTAGCAGCTCTCGTCTTGTTACGCAGTAGTTGCATTCAGGCTTGGATAGCACTATGCTAAAATATCCAATGACTCGTTCCTCTCTGTCTTGCTGCTGACAAAAAACGCCTGCAATAGCAGTGTTGCTGGCATCTGTGTCAGGGGCAAACTGGCAGTTAGTCCTCGGATAGCTCAAAAACAGGTACAGAAATTAATGCCTTTTTCAGTTCCTTAAAGGCTTGTTGACAGCTGCAATTTCAATTTTAGCTACTTCCATCTTCAGTTAGAAGTTTAGGGTAGCTTCTAACTGGAGATGGAGCTCTAATCTTTAAGATCTAGAGTATACTTTACATAGTAAGGGACTTTGCTATGCTGGAAAAACACTCTACATACCTCCTGCAGTAGGTGCAAAGGCCTAGGAGCTCCTTACTTCGGTCTTGTCTCCAGGTAATGGCCACTCTGATATGGCACTGATCTTCTGTGTGTCCACTGATACTCCCGTGTCAGATACCACATGTCCAAGATAATTGACCTGCTTCCTGAAGAGTTTACACTTTTTAGGGTTTAACTTTAGATTGGCAGCTGGTAGCCTAGCAAATACTTTTCTAGGTTGTGCAGGTGATGCTCAAATGTTATTTAAATACGAAGACAACAACCTTAGCTGGAATCTACATATTGAACAGATTATTAAGCGAATCAATTCTGGGCTTTATGCAATCAAAAGACTCTTATCTATGCAGTTTGTCAGTATTAAAGATTGTTTACCTTGCCCACATCCAATCCCACATTGCATATGGGATAGGAGTGTATGGAGGAACCACGAAAGAAAACTTCTATAAAATTCTAATTCTACAAAAGAAAGCACTACGAATAATGCTAAAAATGAATAAGGATGAGTCAGTAAAAAATATTTTTACTGAACTTAATATTTTAACAGTGCATAGTCTTTATATTTTAGAATGTGTTATGTATGTTAAGACCCACCATTCAAAATTCAAGATTCATTGCGAAAACCACCCTTATAATACTAGGAATAAGAATGAATTAATAATACCTAAACATAATTTAGAATTTTATAAAAAAAAACTTCTTATGCAGGAATAAAATTTCTTAAATCAGTTCCAAAAAATATAACCGAAATTGAAGATATTAAGAAATTTAAAAAAATGTTGAAAGATTATTTAGTGCAGAAAGCTTTTTATACTTTTGAAGAATTTTATCTATCAAAATGATGTAGACTAAAATAAAACCCTCTGATGTAACTTAGTTGTAGTGACGCTATTTATTGTACCATGTACATATTGTAAATAAAGATATTTTGACTTTGACTTTGACTTTGATGGCATCAAAATATACCAAACACGTTTTCCAAGACAGCCCCCTTAACACATTCTCCATCAGTTTTTCAAACCTAGCAGGGGAGTTACAAACGACGAAGGGCATTTACTATGTAATAGCTTTTGTTAATGAAAATTTGTTTAAATCTTTTATAACTGTTATATGCATTCCCCAAGCTCTTTACTTCTTCATGTATTAAAGATTTTTGTACCAATTTAATTTGCGAAGTTTAAATCCCATCTAATAATCAACAAGAAAATAAAATCATCTGCAGACTTTTCAGCACCTCAATGAAATTTGAAACACGCCCATTTTACTTTGAGTGAACCTTTGAGGTCCGTTTTGTGGCATTTTATTTTATTACTAACAAGCTTTCATTAGATATGCAACTTGCCTGAGGTTGTCATCTAAGATTTCCTTCTAACTACTTGTGGGCCGTCCCCCTAATTAGATGAAAAACTGACAGTTGCATCAAGAGTTTTTATATGTAGTATTGACACACCAAGTATTATTGACCTATCTTTAATGATTGATGAATTACTAAACTGTCTCCAGAACCGTCAGCACCCCTCTTTACCATCATTCTTTTCAGAATAAAACATAATTAGAAAATACTAAAATATTGTTTGGTATTTGATTTTATTTATAAAATGAAAAACATAAAAGAAAGACATGAAAAATTGGGAAATATTTTTCTCATACTAAGTTGTGTAGCATAAAGAAAATATTATTGTTTTATATTGAAACTTATACTTTTCTGTGTATAATGAATGGTGATCAGAAAAATATATTTTGAAAGGGTTTCATTTATATACAAAAATAATAATCGCCATTTACCTAAAACTGTACTTTTCATGAAATCCACTTATTATGAATAATTGTGTTTTTACATATAAATAAAGTAATGAACAACTATACATTGAACTTATAAATTTATTATGATACAAAATAAAGGAAACAAATAAATATTAAAAATGTATAGTTCATTCGGAGTCTAAATAAATTAATGTGTTTTATAAAATACCAATTATCTGGATTTTCCAATTTGTGTTAATTATTATATTTACAGTGATGAACACAGATGGTTGGTGAGATTTGATCCAACTAGAGAAGACCACAGCAAGTATATATTGAAACCAAATGAACTTAATAGAGATGCGGAGAGTGATGAAAAGAAGATGAAGACAAAATTAGTAAAATATAAGAAAATTAAAAAAGATGAAAAGAAAGAGGAAACCAAACCTATAGTTTCAGATGAAAAATTTTATTCAGTGAAAGAGGACCTTAAAGAAGTACTTAAAACAGAAAAGAAATCAGAATTTAGCCTATTAAAATTGTTTGGGCCTAAAGGTAAAGAATAAGTTTTCAAAGTTGAAATAATTATAATGTTCCTGTTTATTTGATTGTATCTAAATACAAGTAGTCGTGTTTAAATTGGTATGGCTAGTATTGGTTGGCAAATAAATAAAAACAAATATTAAGCAAAAGGGAAAAGTTCACTGTTCTGTATATTCAATTTTTTTTTTAAATTTAAAATCACCAAGAAAAACTTTAAACATTTAAAATATTTAGCTGTAAAATATCACAAAAATACACGTTTGTTTACAAAAATCATCTTATGGTCACTAGAGAAGTTCTTCACCTATGAAATGACACTTTATGTGTTACAATACGATCATTTCTATGAACCAACCCCTTGAAAAAGAAGTTCATGTT
The DNA here is from genome assembly GCA_035578905.1 of Stictocephala bisonia. Classification (NCBI taxonomy): domain Eukaryota; kingdom Metazoa; phylum Arthropoda; class Insecta; order Hemiptera; family Membracidae; genus Stictocephala; species Stictocephala bisonia. The sequence continues at coordinate 3,410 of JAQJVL010003081.1, read as the reverse complement.
TTTGGAGTTTTCTGAAAAGTGAAACAACCTCCTTAATCCAACCAATCTTCGGCACCTCTAATAATTGACTATTTAGATAGAAATAACATATAAGACTGGTTAAGTACTGACTTTTCCTATTGAAATAAATTAGTCACATCAGCCTAGTGCTAACCCTTGTTTAATTAAATATAACATTAAGTTAAAGGGCACTTGGCCAGAAATTAGTATATTAAGAGAGATAGGACATCAGCAAACTTACCCAATAAGACAAGTCTACTAACACCGTGCAGTAGTAAACAAACAAGAGACACAAATTTCCAGATCCACTGGCTCTTTCCTCAGGTGAGTAGAGACTGATTCTGTTCTTCAAGACTGAGCTTCAGCTGCTGGGTCGGCGACAGTGGTTGGGGATGTATATCCATAGAGCAACACTTAGAACTTAATGTATTTAACATTTTTCACAATTTATATGTATAAAGTGTGGTGTGCTGATGGTTAACGGGTAGGAAGGAAATGGTAAGTGAAGGTGGATTCAGTTATCCATTGCTGTGCTAATTATTCCATTCTTCTGAGTTGGAAACTGTTGGCATGGGAAGGAAGGGATCTGACTACTTAAGTGGTATAACACTCGTAAAAATACTGCTGGATAACCAAATCCTGTGACCCTTCTAATCCCAATATAAGGTACAGTAGAACTCCAACTATCCGAATCAATTAGGACCAGACCCTATTCGGATAATCGGATTTTTGTCTAAAAACAGTCCATTTTATTCAATTTCTGTATATAATTAAATGCATGCATGTTGAAATTGGAGTTCGGGTAATGGATCACGTTCCACTCCTTTCTTCTCTTTAGCGATCAGCACACTTTATCTATACAAACTGAAAAAACTGCATTACAATCTGAGTATTGCTCTGTGGATTTACCCCCCTCACCCACCACCACCACTGCCACTGACCCAGCAACAGTTAATGCTGAAGCAGTCTACTCATCTGAGGAAAGAGCCAGTGGCACTGGAAATTTGTGCCTCTTGCTTGTTTACTACTGCACGGTGTTGGTGGACTTGTCTTATTGGATTATTTAAATATAAAGATATAGATATATGGATGTACAATAGTATTGGCCCACCCACCCACTCATACACGTATAGTTGTATTGGCTCACTTATTTATAGACGTACGGTACAATATTATTAATAACTAAAGCTTCCGGTAACAACTGCTTTAAGGTGTTATCTACAATATTTACATCATCTAACGTTTTACTCATGCTGTGATGTATTATCTCTGAGACTGAAGTGGTAATACAATCACAAAGTAATCATTGGCGTTCATCTTGTTTTAATCTGTATAGTATTGGAGTCCATGACTTAAGCTGTCATCTTTATTGGAATTGTTGTCAATCTTAAATATTTCTATTGCTTCTTGTACAATTTATGGGTGGTAATGCAAGATTTTTGTATAAAACTTTCTTTAATTGCTCTTAAGTAAGAAATCTTGTAAATAAGCAATAAATTAAATAAAAAACAAAAAATAGTTGGAATGTTATAAATACAGATATCTTTATTGAATATGATAATAAACTATTAAGAGTATGGACAAAGTTTTAATTTACATAGGTTATAACAGGTTATTTCAGGGTTTAAAATTATTATGAGTTCATACCGTGCGAGCACACCACCAGTATATGAATTAACAATAATAAGATAGTTACAATGATATGAATATTTTTAAATCTGTATACTAAGTCCCAGATCTTTGAAAGTTCTTAATTTGGGGATTATACATATAAGATTTATGAATTTAGAAAAGAATTTTAGATTATATTTGTCAAATTAGATTGGATGTTAATGTTAAAGTGTTTTTAACTCTTGAAGTTAGGTAGAAATTGGATAAAATTGAATGGGTCTTACCAAGGTTTGTAGTTTTATCAAGTTCAAATCTTCTTTATCTTAAAATATATATAATCTTAAATTTCAACTTAAATGTTTTAGTTTAAAAGAAAAATATATGTTCTAGGAAAGATTTTGTTGACTTTTAAATACTTTTTTAACACTATAGCTCACTGGAGATTAGGACCCTTATACACTGGCTCTTGCTTTCACTATTCAAAATGGAGAGAGTCTTTCTTCTTCCCACATCGCTGGTCCGGGCACAAGAATTTGATATTGTTGGGAAGTGGCTAATTAACATCCTGTCACATATGAGTTTTGATAATAAATTTGGAAAATGATAAATAGTTAGAAAATGGGTTTAAAAATTATAAATTAAATAGATTGGTTTAATTTTTAAATAATTCTGTACTTAATGCTATAAACCAAGTTATATTTAATAAATAATTCTATTTTCTATCATTACAGTAGTAATTTCCGTTTTTTACAACTGATGAATAAAATAAAAATATATTCATATTTTTTTTATGAATATTTTTTTTGAATTTTTTTTTATGAATATGAATTTTGAATTTTTTATGAATATGAATATTACGACCATATGACTTTATGGTCCAATTAATTTATTGGACATAAAGTCAGCTGTTTTATTTAAATAAATATTCCGAGTGCAGTAGATAACAGTGCAGTGCTCTCAAACGACGAAAGTTGCAAGTGTAAGATGTAAACAAATGGTGACGTCATGGTCAGATGTAAGATGGCGACAGGCCGCCTGTCTAAAGATAATATGTTAGAAAGAAATATGTTTAAAGTGGAAAATAAATGGTTCCTGTGTATTAAAATATGATTAATATGGCTTTAATTGATTAATATTGATTTTGGAGTGTAATAAATATCATATTATTGATGAATTAAACAGGTAAACAGATTAAATAGATTGAATATGTCCGTAGTCTATTACGCTCTGCTGTAATCTATAATTTTCAATAAAAGCAATTTCTAGTAAAATACTAATAAGAAGTTTAAAATTATGGCTTAAATTGGTGAATTAGAGAATTATTGAAGTTAACAATGCTAGGCTTAACTAACTAAAATGAGAGATTAACTTAAATGGCTGAGATTAATACTATGTATATTACCATTAGGCCTAGTTTTAAAACATTGCAAATCTAGTGCTAGGTAACTTTAAAGACAATAGATATTATCTGGTCAGTTAGTAGGTATATAACAAGTGATTTAATGAATAGAATTATATATCTTTTATCATAGTACATTGTTTCTATAACAGGATATTAGCAAGAACCTTGGTTTTATTGAGTAAAATCCCATATTTCGTATTAGTACAATGTTCTCTGACTGCAGATTTCTCGGTATCTTCATTTCTTGCATGCCTACCATGTTCTTTCAGTTTAGTGGAAATCAACCTTTTAGTTTCTCCTATGTATACCGACCCACAGCTACATGGGATTTCGTACACACCAGGTGCACACAAGGGAATTTTATTCTTTACTGGTCTCATAACGTACAGTATGTTGA